>CAUYQV010018961.1:0-45180 GCA_963574575.1 Galagoides demidoff
CTCAAACATATTATTAAGAAAAGAACAAGTGATCCCATCTCAGGGTAGGCAAGGGACTTGAAGAGAAACTTCTCTGAAGAAGACAGGTGCACGGCCTACAGACACATGAAAAAAATGCTCATCATCCTTAATCATCAGAGAGATGCAAATCAAAACTACTTTGAGATATCATCTAATTCCAGTAAGATTAGCCCACATCACAAAATCCCAAAACCAGAGATATTGGTGTGGATGTGGAGAAAAGGGAACACTTCTACACTGCTGGTGGGAATGCAAACTAATACGTTCCTTTTGGAAAGATGTTTGGAGAACACTTAGAGATCTAAAAATAGACTTGCCATTTGATCCTACTATTCCTCTACTAGGTATATATCCAGAAGACCAAAAATCACATTATAACAAAGATATATGTACCAGAATGTTTATTGCAGCCCAATTCATAATTGCTAAGTCATGGAAGAAGCTCAAATGCCCATCAACCCATGAATGGATCACTAAATTGTGGTATATGAACACCATAGAATGTTATGTAGCCTTAAAGAAAGATGGAGACTTTACCTCTTACATGTTTACATGGATGGAGCTGGAACATATTCTTCTCAGCAAAGTATCTCAAGAACGGAAGAAAAAGTATCCAATGTACTCAGTCTTACTATGAAACCAATTTATAGCTTTCTGGTGAAAGCTATAACCCAATTATAGCCTATGTTGTATTTTAAAACAGGGCTCTGGGCAGAACAAAAGGTCAGGAACTCGTGTTTGACTCTTAGGCACTGTGGTGAGTTCAGGGAGTTTGGGGAGGTCAGGGCCAAGGGTCCCCGTGTTTAGCAAAGTGATCAGAGGGAGACACATGTTAAATGCAGTTGCTTGTCCTACGTGGCAGTGCAGTCCCCATGTTGTTCAAATTGAGAGCAGTGAGCTTCCTCACTGAGAGGGTCCGAAGCTCCCTAGAGGCAGGGTCTACACATCCTCTTTGCTTTCTCAGCTGCTCCTAATGATGCTTGAGTAATAGATATGTGTGAAATTAAAAACCACTTGGACATAATGCAGCATCAAGGGGTTACATATTGATTCCTTGAGCAAAGGGTGGCCTTCTTTAATCAATCTCTTAAAACATCGTCATATTATGCACTGCCAGATGCAAGAGTTCTTTCTCTAAGTCAAGAATCTGCAAGGTTCATGCCAACTACGGGAGAGTATGACTCATCATGTATAGAGCCTGACATGAATCCTCTAATTTCTCTGGGCCTCAGTTTTCTCATCTAAAAATGGGAGTAGACTGGACTAGGGGATACATAAGAACATTTTGCAGCATTTATTCCAGGATTCTCTCTTAGATCATGCTGCTTGTTCCCCAGGCATTTTTGAGGCATTTGAGTTTGCAACTTCTCTCCTCCACCATTTTTTCTTTGAGGTAGTAGAGTCTTGGTTCACTTAGACTGTGATAATAAAATACCATAAATTGAGTAGTTTATAAACAACAGAAATTTACTGCTTAGTTCTAGGCTGGGAAGTCTAAGATCAAGGCACTTGGGCTTGGTGTTTGGTGAAGGTCTGATTTCTGGTTCACAGACAGGGCCCTCCCACAAAATGCATATGTTGAAACTTAATCCCCAATGTGGTGGTATTAAGAGGTGGGGGCTTTGGGGGGTGATTAGGTCATGAAGGCTCTGCCCTCATCAATGGGATTAGTGCTCTGGGATTAGGCCTGAGGGAGAGTGTTTGCTTTTTTTGCCAGGTAAGGACACGTCTACCATATAAGTGGTAATGAGCCTTTGAATTGGGAATGAGCCTTCACCAGACACTGAATCTACTGGTACCTTGATCATGAACTTTCCAGCCTCTAGAACTGTGAATAATAAATTTCTACTGCTTATAAATTATCTAGTCTAAGGTGTTAAAATTTATAGGAGGCCATTGTTTTAGACTTTGCTAATGTGTAACATTAGCAAAATGAAACTTTAAAGAAAAGGTAAACCTCCAAATGTTCAACTTTTCAAAAAAAGCCAAACCAAAAAAAAAAAGCAAAAGCAAATGAACAACAAAATCTAATAGCAAGATAATCAAAAAGGGCCCAGTTAACCCATCAGGGGTGTGGGGGTATCCAGCCTTTTTTTTCTCTGTTGCATATTGGGAGAAGAAGGGGTGTCTTGTGACACACAGTAAATGCACAAATACTAACAACAGCTGATTAGCCAAAAAAAAAAAAAAAAAACCATAAAACAAACAACAACAACAAAAAAACAAAGGACTGTGCATATTTTTCATGACCCCTAACACCACAAATAAGCAAAAAAAGTCCTCACAAGATCAGCATGTAGCTCATGGCTGCAGATGAGACACCACTGGCTGATACGATAAGAAAATCCCCTCTGCTTTAATCAATACAAGGAAAGCAACTTTGAAATGACCATTCTGCTTTTGTTTCCTGTGTCCATTTTCCTCAACCTTCTGCAGCCTATAAAGCCCATGCCCTCTGCTCATCTCCGTATGGCCCCTGCTATTTCGTAGATGTTGTCTGACTTTCGAATCAGTAATAAAAGCTAATTAGATCTTTAAAATTCAATTTGTTGAAGTTTTGTTCTTTGACAAAGGTTTTTTTTATGGCAGCAGCAACTGACTAAGACATCCTTTGAGGCCGGGACCCTCCTCTGAATGTGTTTGGCTTGTTGGTGGAATTCAGTTCCCTGTCATAATAAGACTGTGGTCCCTGTTTTCTTGCCAGCTGTCAGCCAGGGTCCTAGCCCTGAAGGCTGGCTCAGGCCCTAGCCATGTGGTCCCTTTGTGGCATGGCAGCTCACTTCTTTCAGGCCAGCAGGCTCACCTGCTCAGGTCAGGCTCACCTAGAATAACCTTCCTTTTGATGACCTCAAAGTTAACTGATTAGCAACCTTAATTATATCAGCAAATTCCCTTTGCTATGAAACAGAGAGGGATATCCCACTATATTCTTAGGCCACATCCACACCCACAGAGAGGGGATGTTACATGGCGTGTACCCCACATAGTGAGGTTTCGGGGGGAGGGCAGGGATCATGGAATTCTATGAAAGCAGAATTCACTGTCTCAGTGATAACCAGTAATGGTGACAGGCACATGGACACAGTAGAGCCCCAGAATTTTGCCAGGAAGCAGTAGCAGGATCTATGGTGAGCTGGGGAGGGTATGACTTTCCTAATCAGGGGCCTTGACTTGGCACTACAGTGTGGCCAAACTTTGGAATTGCCAAGACAATCTAGAAGTCGTGATTTTCATGTGAAAACTCTTGAGTTTTAAATTTGGACAGCCATTTAAAAAATGGTTTTAAATTTTCAAAATTCAAAAAACAATTTTAGTACAGAGGATTTGGAGGTCTGTAAAACTACTTCATATGATGGAGGATACATTTTTTAAAACCCACAGAATGTATAAGACCCAGGGTGAGCCCAGTGTGAACTGTGGACTCCGAGTGCTAACAATGTGTTGGGGCAGAGTCTTCCATCGTAATGCTCTGGTCCCAGGTGCTCTATAGGGGAGGAGGGGGGCTATGCCTGCGTAGGGGAGGGGCATGTGGGAATCTTTGTACCTCTGCTCAGTTTCACTGTGAACATAAAGCTTCTCTACAAGAATCAAGTCTATTCAAGTTAGCATTAAAAATATATTTAATTAAAAAATGTAAGCTTCTCTGTGTCGTGAGAGAGGGTCTGTTGACCACTGGCGCATGAGTTCTATTTTAGAGAAAGTCAAATTCACTTAAGGGACTCCACAAACTTGATCTAGCTGAGAAGATATCCCACCCTAAGGACGAAACAGCTTCAGGAAGAATGCGATCTCATGTCAGCCTGGGCTCTGTACATGACACTTCTTGGGCACCAGAAGCCAGATCTGCAAGCTAGACACCACCACCCCCCACCAGGTGGAGTGGGGCTGACCAAGAGGGAAGGCAAGAGGCGTGGGTCCCGTTGGGATCACTGAGCTGAAACAGTGTTTACCCTGAGAAAAGGCTCTCGCCTTGTAACGTGGTTTATGAGCAGAGCGGCACATCACCTCACACTTGTAATGCAACACCTTCAATGGTTTGCTGGAAAATTGCTCCCCAAATTATCCTTCTGCAAAGAGTACATAGTAATAATGCACCACAAGAGCAGAGAAAAATGTATTGCAATTGGATACATTGAATAATGTAATGTTTCAACAATGCCAGGACTGATGTTGTATTATTAAAATACCACACCAGTTTTAAAAAGCAGCATTCACATCACCGTGAGCAGGCAGTAAGATCTAAGAATAACAAGTATTGAGTTTTTCTTCCAGTTAGGGGGAGGGAAATCTCTCGGTCTGCTTAAACTTTCAGAGAATAGCCAGGCATTTACGGGAAAGGATGGCTGGAGTGAAAAAAAAAATTACTCTGGTTCTCATTTGGTACGTGGCAAAATTATGGTGGTTTTAACATCTCTTTAAGCGAGCCACCCAGGGACAGTGGGGTGGAGAGCTGTGCAGTTACCCAGGGAACGTGATTAGTGCTGAAAGCCAGTCTAGATAATCAGGCTTCGAAATGTGTAGTTTTTCTGGAATTGTCAGGCTTTGGTAGTGAAATGGGGGTGTTTTTTGGTCTCTTTAATGACAATCATTTCCTGTAGAACTGACTGGTAGCCAGGTGTGTTATGAACTACACACAATTTAACTTGAGTGCTGTTTCTGTACCTCATGGGGTCTCCTCCCAGAACCCCCTCACTCTAGATCTATTCTCACTGGTTCCTAATTCCTCGTTGGCCCTTGAGCTATTTTACTTTCTTGTAAATCACCTCACCTGTATCTCATGCTTATTTAATATGTTGGCTAGCCAATATGATGCCTTCCTGTTGTACAAACACCTGGTCAAGGTCCTCTGCTCCTCTGACTGATGGGAAAAGATAGCCACCAAAACTAGTTTGAGGAAAGAGAGAAATTAAATGGAGAGAGAAAGAGGGGTAACTTTGTAGCTTTTACAAGCAGGAAGCACAGGTGGGTCTCAAATGATGGTCCTGGAACCAGACTGAGAATGCCCATAAAGGAGGTCCCCCGCCCCTCCACCCAGGCCTGCTCCTGTGGTTGCAGTGGTGGAGGTGGTTGTTTCTCTGTAAGGCATCTGCAAGGATTATGCTGTCTCAGTTTCTTTTTTCTGCCAAGGTGGAAAATGGTACCTTTGTAGGACCCACCAGCAGTAAGATCCTGATGGCTAAGAGACTCTGAGTCTCAGTTCAAGCTGGATGAAAGTTGGACCGAGCTATCTCAAGCCTGAGCAGAATTTCTCTCTTCCTTGTTTGCCTTCCTGTCAATCTCTTAGTTGTTAAACTTTTCATTGTTTCAATACTGTGACCCAGAGAACGTGGAATGGGGACAGGAAATGCCACCACTGGCATTTGAAATTGCAGCCCCCAAATGAAACATCCAAGGGATGAGATGAGCCATCTGCCGAAGAGACCTCAAAGTGTCCTGCAGATGAGCTTAGAGAACCTCCCCAGACTCCTGGCGAAGATGCTGTCTGATTGCAGTTTAATCTAAGATGAACAGTGATGGGGGACACAGTGCCAGGTTAACAACAGACAGGAGCACAGCCAGCAGGCTGTGTCCGTGGGCTCCACAACTGTGGATTCAACCAGCTACACACTGAAAATACTAGGGAAGAAATGGATGGTTGCATCTGTACTGAACGTGGTTCTTGTCACTATTCTCTAAACAATATAGTGTAACAACTATCTATATAGCATTTATATAATATTAGTTATAATAATCTAGAGCTGATTTCAAGTATACAGGATGTACATAGGTTATGTACCTTTGGGGGCCCTAGAACAAATTCCCCAGGACTGTTGAGGGATGCCTCTAGTTGCTGTGCTTGGGATATTAAAAAGTAAAAATAAAGAATGCGTTGAGAAGTCACCATTTGTCTCTGGCCCTGTCCAGAGGGGTGGGTTCCTTGACTGGTTCTGGGGTCTTCTGGTTCCTTCAGTAGGGGCCACTTACTAGGGCAGAGAACTGTCACAGCTTAATGACACCAACCATAAAAATCTTCTGTGCCCTGCTCTATGCCCTTGCCTTGAGTTAGTAATTTGGTTTTTCAAAAGTACTTTTCATTTTCGGAAAAATGTGCTCAGCAGCTGCCAGCCAGTCTCATGAGTTTGATTAGCCCGAACCAATCATCCAGAACTTCAATGAATTCACAAAATTGAGCTCCTGAGTCCTCAGATCTGAAGACCTTGGTGACCTTGTCAGGATGGCAGCCAACTAGCTCCTCCCTCACTTGAATTATGTCAAAGGAAAGTCCTGTGGTCTCTGAGAAGCACAGTAAGAAGCCCTGTACTGAGTATGAGGGTCACCCTTCCCGGGGGCCTTTCTGTTTCCAGGCCTGTTAGCAAGTTCGGTGGGGAGAAGTTGTGGCCAGGGAAGGGGTGAGGTAGTCCTGCTCTGCAGCAGTGGAGATGCACATGGCGGGCGGGACTCCCAAAGCCCTGTCAAGCACCCGATAAAGGCAGCAGCTGACTCTTTTGCCTGGGAATGTGGCAGGGGTGGGCTAGAGACACATTTCCTGAAGGAGGTCAAGCAGAACTCTGTGTTCTCCTGAGAAGGCCGGACATGTTGGTGAGTGCTGCCTACCGTGTTTTTGCCCCTCTACTGCTTCTGTCCCAGTCTGCTCAGGCTGCCATAACACAGCATCATAGACTGGGGCACTTAAATAATAGAATTTTATTTTCTCATGGTTTCTTCTATAGGTTAGGAAGCCCAAGATCAAGAGGCCAGCAGATTCGGTCCCTGGAGAAGACTCTTTTCTGGGCTTACAGATGGCTGACTTCTCACTGTGTCCTCACAGGGTGTGGAAGGCGAGGGAGGGGGAGGGGACAGCAGTAGCCCTGCAGAGTCTCTTAGCAGGGCATGCATCCTCCACAAGGCCAGGGTCCTGCCCTCATGGCCTAATCACCTCCCAAGGCCCCATCTCTAAAGGGCATCACACTGGAGCTTAGGGCTTCCACCTGGGAGTCTTGGGGGTCACAAACATTCTGACTATAATGCTCCCTTCCCTTTTCTCCTTATTAATGGGCTTTTACTCAGGGCCAAGAGGCTACTGCTGGGGTTCCAGGAGCTGGGGAGAGCAGGGATGGGGGAGGGATTGTGAAATGGAGGCTCCCGGTGCTTTAGAGAAGGTGTGTTCTTGTGTTGGGAAAGAAGGGCAGTTCAGGGGTCTGCACTGGCCAGAGCTGGCCCCTTTCCTCTTGTGACTATGCCTACTGTGAAGGTCTGGTCCCTACAGCTCAGGGACCAGCCGAGAGGCAGCGTGAAGGGATGTGTGGAGAAGTGACTGAATCCAAGAGTGGGCACGTGCAACTCTTCTGCCCTCTTTGACAGATAATGACCAGTTTGAGGTGGGTGAGGTCCACAGTAGACACAGCCTCACTGCATATGTTATCACTGAGGCATCAAACCAATCACACAACCTTTTCTGGGAACTAAACCATATCCCAGCATTTTCTTTCTTAAGTGCTTCAGCCAACACCTTTCATGACAGTTCATCTGAGGTGCCTGTGACAGTGACCCAGAAGCACGATGCTATTGTTTTCCTGGCTGATGTCAGACAACCAGCTCCTCAAACTCAATGGCAGTTACAGACCATTTAGGGAGCATGACTTGGGTACCACCCTTAAGTGTATAACTACAGATCTTTCTGGATTTTTAGACCCTTTTCACATAAGGGTGGGAGATGTTTCTAAAATGTTTTGGCCTATCAGTGTGTTTCTCTGGCTTTAGCACCTGGCGTCCCTGGCTGGATTTAGCCTCATCTGTGGGTTCTACAGTTGCAGACACACTTAGGGGGAGTTTCCCACTGCTCAGCTCTGTTTCTTAACCTCCAAACTAGCCCACACAAGCATGCCAGTTCTCCCTGCCCTGAAGTGAGGTCAAGATGTGGCATCAGGAGGCAGAGTAACATGAACTTGATTATTGATGTGGGCCTAGAGTCCGGATAGACCTGGGCTCACACTGCAGCTCTACACTAGTGCTGTGTGACTCTGGCCAAGACACTTAACTTTTCTCAGCCTGTTTCCTCAACTATCCAACTGTGTGAAGATTAATGGTAACTTCTGTAAAATTCCTGGCAGGTATCATCATTGTACTCAATAGGTAAACAAAATATGGTGGTGGGGACTCTATGGCTGGGCAGGCAGAACATCAGGGCGCTGATCACCTGATAGCCAGATCTCAGCTCCTATGCTAAGTTCACGATGGGATGTCAGTTTTGGAAAGAGGGGTGGACACAGCCAGGGAAGAAGAGCCTATTTGGGGAAGAAAAATGACAAACCAGGCAGGCAGCCAGGGAATCTAAGAAAAATTAGACTCAGGAAGAAATCCATTTAAAAACTGGGACTCCAGGGCTCTGGGTCTCAGCACAGCAGAAGCCCAGCTGCTTGTGTGGAGGACAAAGCCAGGTCCACTGGTAGCAAAGGTGGGCATGAACCCTGCAACGTGGATTTACCCTATGGTCAGGACTGGTTCTGGAGAATGGGGGTGGAGGAGCTTAAGAGGAATTTTAACCAGGTTATCTCAGTATTACACACTTGCTGGGTGGTTGGGTGGGTGCCTGGGATGAGGGGGGCATACAGTATGGATTGCCCTCAGCCAAATCCTGAGCAAACATCCTTGGCTCTGTCCCTAGGAGAAAATTCTAACTACAACCCAAATTGCTTGTTTATTAGCAAATGTGAATAATGTACAAATTAAGCCACCTGCTCCTGTTGAATTAATTTAGGTTATACTGAAGCTGGGATGGAGTGGCTGGCGGTTAGTTAACACAATCATGCAAATTAACACACGCCTGACTTCTAGGCAGATCCCCACTGTCCACAGTGGGGGCCCTAAGGGAAATCGGGCAACAGACCTTAAAGAAAGCAATAATCTCTGCTTTATCTGTTCTGACAGTTCCCAGCTACTTTCTACAGGAGTCTTTTGGGGGAGAGTATACAGTACCTTTTTTTCTTAGCCCAGTGATGCAGGAAACAGAAAATAAAATGTGGAAAGAATAGCTCAACAGTTGGTATCTGGGGCCAGTGTCCCTCTTGTGAACTGGTGATGTTATTCTTATGTGTCTCATTTTTCTCTTTGGGCCCCTGGGACTTCCCACTAAGTGACTGGAATCATTCTGTCAGGTGAGTTATTTAAGATTCCCAAGAAGAGACATACTCAGATCTCCTCCGGTGATGGGCCTGATTTCTAGGACACAAGGGAAGAGGGCAGAATAGGACATCTTTCCTTTTTAGCCACAGATACTTTGGGTGTTGGGACAGTCAGAACTGGTAAGTGGAAATCCTGAGTCATTTGGATACAGCCTGTGCCCATATCCCAGCATCCGTGTATGCACCAGGAGATCCTTCTGGTGGGGTTGGTTTGTCACCATGCAACATGGATCACCTCTAATGGTTGAGTTGCTGTCAAGCCACCTCAGAGGTGGTCAGCCAGCCTCCTGACCTGCCTGCATTGGTTGGTGCACTAATTCTGGGTATAATCAGTATGCCCACACAGCACGAATGGTCCACTAATTATAAGTACTAGTCTGGAGATGCAGATCATTGTGCCTTAGAAGAGTATTCTTCAGAAGGGGCTGAGGGCACATCAGGGCAGCACCACACCATAGATTGGCTCCAGAATACTTCTGTGATTTTCCCAAGAGTAGGGTTAGGTGAGCAGCAGGTGGAAAGGACTATAGGTGACACCAAAGAGGATGTTGATCCGAGGTGTTCTCACCTTTGCCTCTCTGTTCCTACCTGTAGGTTCTGGGAGCCCCCTCCTCACTCTTGATCCCTTATCCCTGACCCCTCTTCATTCATAAAGACAAGGTCAGTGACTGGGTGAGGCAGTGGCAGACTTGGGGACCATTTTCATAGTGGGGAGGGCCCGGACTCTGCAGGGTTGCTGTTGATTCTCTTCTGTGTGTCCCGTTGGGATTACCAAGCCATCTTTGCTCAGGCAGGAGAAGCTCCTCTATCACCAGCACCAATAAAGGGAAGGGCAGGAGGGCAGCTTCATGGAGAGGCACCATTTTAATGTTCTTTAGTGATGAGTTGGCTGTTGCTTTGACGTGTGTCCTGCTGGAAGGAGCAGGCCATTTGGAGACACTGGGGGACACTGGTGGAAGTCCCAGGTTTAAACTTTCCTTTGGCTCCCTCTTGCCTAGTCGTGAAAGTTTCAGGTCACTACCTTTTGGATGCTTAGTTTACCCCATCTGTAAAATGGAAATAACAATCTAGCCTTAAAAAATGTGGTGGGTATGGGTGGCACCTGTGGTTCAAAGGAGTAGGGCACCAGCCCCATATGCCGGAGGTGGTGGGTTCAAACCCAGCCCTGGCCAAAAACTGAAAAAAAAAAATGTGGTGGGTATCAAGTGAAAAATTGGCTATAAAAGTGGTTTATAATTCTAAAATGCCATCCACATGTTTTATTTCAAATTGTTAGTTTAATGATGGTACTTCTGCTCAACATGACAGAAAGTTTTTCTTTTTTAAAAAAATATGCAATATTGACAGGAAAAATAGGAAAAGGGATTAAGATTATAATTTTTATTACAGAAAAAAAGCTAAGATACCAAGATAACAAACTAGATACTATTAATCCCTCCTCTTAATTCGATATTCAAATCTCCATTAATAGTTGACTACTGAGTAATTCTCCCAGGAATCGTATCAGGTAGAAAATACTAGAACAAGAACTTTGCTTTCTTTTAAAGTTTGCATCACATTCTCTGTGGGTTGTTGCCTGTAACACTGAACATACAGGAGGTTGCATGTGGCATTTAACTGACTTTTGTCAAGCACCTCAAAGCAGCTACATGCACAGCTGTTAATCTCTATATCCTGTATGTTTAACTAGACCCAGTGTGCATAAACAAATAAACAGATCTAATTTAGAGTTGACATACAAAAATTGGTAATGGATGTCACAACATAACATCATTGGAGGCAAAATGAATTTTTAAACACTCTTCTGGAATGTTCTGCCCTTTCTCATGGGTAATTTGTCTGTCACTTCCTGCTATTGCAGTTGCCCCACTGGCTGTGTGAGTGACATCAGAGCCTGAATTTCCCTGTGGGCAAAGGCGTAGAACAATAATCCTCTGTGCAAACAGCTGCTTTGTCATGCTTGAGGTAAAAATGTTGATGATGGCAACATAAACTCAAAAAATCTCCCGCTCGATTTGAAGAAATCCTGACGGTCTGTGTCATACAGCCCTCTGGTTTGCTGGGTGAAGAATCTGCATGATGCCTGTGTCAGTTTGCTGCGGCTGCCATAACAAAGTCCCACTGGCTAGATGGCCTAAACAACAGGAATTTATTTTCATGCACTTCTGGGAAATAGATGTCCAGGATCAAAGTGTCAGCAGGGCTGGTTTCTTCTAAAGCCTCCCCCTGGCTTATAGGCGGCTATCATCTCCCCTTAGCTTTATGTGGTGTTTTTTATGTACTAATCTCTATCCTAATCTTTCTCTCTCTCTCTTTTTTTTTTTTTTTTGAGATCAGAGAAACTCTTGTCACTCTGTGTCCGTGGGTAGAGTGCCATGGTGTCATAGCTCACAGCAACCTCAAATTCTTGGGCATAAGCAATCCTCTTGCCTCAGCTTCCCAAGTAGCTGGGACTACAGGGATCTGCCGCAACGCCCTGCTAGTTTTTCCTATTTTTAGCAAAAACAGGGTCTCCCTCTTGCTCAGGCTGGTCTTGAACTGAGCTCAAGCAATCCACCTGCTTTGGCCTCCCAGAGTGCTAGCATTATAGAAGTAAGCCACTGCGCCTAGCCCTAATCTTTTCTTCTTGAAGAGAAGACACCAGGCATATTGGATTAGGGCCCATTTTACTTTATGTACCCCTTTAAAGAGCATATCTTCAAATATAATCAACATTCTGAGGTGCTGGGGTTTAGTTAGAATTTTAACGCGTCATTTGTGGGTGGGGGCAGTGACACAATTCCACTCACAACCATGGAGGAATTTGTTCTTGGTACAGGGCAATCTATTCAGCTAGTGAAAAAATTTTGTTCCAGTTTCCCAAATATGAGTTTTGTCCTACAGCTCACATTTTTCATCCTCATTTTTTAATTTCCAAAATCAGTTCTGAGTTTTCCCTGGGACTGGTGCTAGTGGGATGGACAAGAGTTTCTCTGATCTAAAGACCATAGAGAGGCCTTTTTTGGCCTCAGTTCATGCCGGTGAAAAGGACTGATGGGAAATGACTTCAACCTAAGCTAAACTCTCAGGCCCATGTAATAGTTGGCCAGACTCTAGAGCTGAATGGCTACTGGAATAGGCTACGGAGAAATGTCCAATAGAAAACTCTGGGTGGAAATGTTCCACGTCTGTGTTGCCCAGTGCAGCAGACATTCACCACGTGGGACTTCTGAGTACCTGGCATGTGACTGACACACTGGAGGAACACACCTGCGGGTTTTTAACTTTACCTAATTTTAAGTAAACTAAATGTAAATGGTTCCATGTGGATAATTGTTTTGCCACATTGAACAGCATAGTCTTAGACCAAGGGTGAGTAACAGCAGCTCTGATACTTGTGGGATCCAGCAGGATTGGATGACACTCTCCCGCCTACCACATGTACTCCAGACTCTCTGCTGTCAACTTGAACTGACCTTTGGAAAAAGAAGCTATTGCAAAAATCGGCTTGAGTATTCACTCCATGACGCTAGCTTCAAGTTGGGAGCCCCATAAAAGCAAGCTCAGTTTATAGCTTTGCATACAAAAGTATCCCAGAGACTGAATGAGCATGGGTAGGAATGTTCCTTAGTGACAGTGGAAAAGTTCCTTACTAAGAAATATTAACCTGGCTGATCACTTGAAAGCAATTACAAACCCACCACGACTTCCTTTGCAAATATGACTCTGAGAACTCAAGCTAGAGGGCTCAGTTGGAGTAGGGCTTTGGTCAGATCGGAAGTATCCATATAACACCTGTGAGTAAGCAGGTCGCATCTTTGGAAAATCAAGTCACTTTGACTGACTCTTTTCCCGCTTCTAGCTCTGCAGAGCTTAGGTAAATACTAGTTTGGAACCCTACCCTCTTTATTTGTTATTTCACAGAGGTAAGCAGGGTGGGAGTTGCCCAAGACAATGAAGACAGCCATTACCCTTCATTGGGCTAAGTATATAATTTCCCTAGTGATGCTCTGAGTAATAACCAAAACTTATGTGAGGTACATGTAGTGTTATATTCCCTATGGCTTAATATGGCTCTCAGTAAAATTGATTTTCTGAAATCTTGCAATATACCTCATCAAACTAAATGAAACCTGCGATGGTTTTAGAAGAAGTGATTGGATTCCATGTGATAAATTAACCCTCACCATCAGAGAGGTGCCGGGTAATAGGCTGGTTCATTTCAGCTTCCACAGCTGCCATCCAGGATTTTAATTTCTCTCCAGGTCTGTATTTAATTCCCTCTGGGATCTGGAGGACTTCCACCCAGTGGAGAGCCTCTGAGGGCTTAAAATCAGCTGCTGGCATGGCTGAAACTCATCCCCCCCAAGATGGAGATTTATCTGAGTTTCTGCAGAGAGGGAACTGGCTGGCTGCAGAGGGAGGGCTGGAAGAGCAGAGAACAAAGGTGACGATGCAGGGGGAATTCCAAGGCTTTGTCTGGATCACTCCCACCCCTCTGCCATTCTCCCCTCAGCATTATCAGTGGGTTAGTTAGAAGGGATGGTGGCCCCTCCTGACTTGCTTTTTAAACTTTATATACTGTGTGTATACTTATAACGTGTCCTGGGTGATGAAATTAGCTTTGCGTCTCCAAGAGAAACCCACTAACCAATTGAAACTGAGCCTTCCCTCTGTAAATAAATACATGAGTGTGCCTCTGCCGCCCAAAGGGGGGCATCTTCCTTTGGAAGGGAGAAGTAAGTGCGTGTGACTGGGCTTTGATTCAACTCATCCCTAGGAGACTGGTTCCTAAGGTAATAGCTTGAGGGAAATTACCCAGAGCAAACCCTAGGGGAGGGAGGGAGTTGTCTCCTCTGTGGGGGTAACAAAGATCCATTAGGCAGTGATACCTATATAGCATTTTCAGAAGACCACAGTTTTTTAATGACAATATTGAAATCCAACTAATATTATGTACCAAGTGCCTGGGGAAATCGATAGCGAGATTGCTTATCCTGCAGAAAGATACCCTAGGTGCAAACGTTGTATTGCTAAATATCCTCCCCTGTTTAGTAGGGTTGATTTGGCAAGAGAAAGCAGATTCTCTGAGGGCCAAAAATAGCTGGAGTTTAAACAAACCAAGTGCCCGGTGCGTTTCTAGACCCTCCACAGCTCAGAGCATATTAATCCTTGGCCCCGCTCCTTTTTCTAAGGTCCTGCCCAAATTCATAAGTCTTGGAAAAAGCAAAGAACTGACGACTCCCCCCAGGCAGACTGTGCAGTGTCTTGTTTTGCTGGAGGGTCTTGTTTCAGGGAGGAGAACCAAAGTGGGAGAGAGCACTTGGAGATTTGTGATAATTTGGGGAGGAGGATAAGAAAATGTGAGGGATGTTTTCAGTTCAGAAAGATAATGAAAGTCAAAGTTTGTTAGCCCAAGAGAGCAAATTGTTTTATCCACTAGAACAGACTCAGCTGGATGGAGGGAGAGTCCATAACCAAAGTTGCCTGAGACTACCGAGAAGTCAGCTTACGAGCAATCAGGTGTCAAAGGCACCTAATGAGGTGGCAAAAAATAACTGTCAATTTTTATTTTCAAGGATTACAATTACCATGTGATGCAAAGTTTTGTTTGTAAAAATGCTTTTAGTTTTCCTACTCAAGTTGATGTTTTCTTTCTTTCTATAATAATAAAAAGATGGTGGCATGCACTTGTCCCTGTGTGACTCCTTTCCTATTCAGCTGCATTGGTATCCACAGCTGTAACCTGGGTGCATAATAAATGCTTGGGTGGTTGAAAGAACACCATGCCAGGATTACAGAGTTCACTGTGAGGCTGTCCACAAAGCAAATGGTAACCTGGGGTGACCTGGGGCAGCTCCCTGGGCCAGGTCACTCTCCCTCCCCTTAACTCTTCCCCACCAGCTGCTGGTTGGCTACATCTCACCCTGTGAAGATCTAGAGCAGGGGTCCTCAAACTTTTTAAACAGGGGGCCAGTTCACTGTCCTTCAGTCCATTGGAGGGCCAGACTGTGGGCCCCGGGACGAGTCGGCTGCTAAGCAGGACAGGCAGCGGTGGCAAAAACACCCAGCCAGCCAGATAAATGTCCTAGGTGGGCTGTATGTCGCCCATGGGCCATAGTTTGAGGACGCCTGATCTAGAGCATGACCCTTGGCACCTTGGTGAAAGCTGGGTTTGATGTAGGTTCTTGACTTCTTGAACTTCCTCTAGTAAGTTTGGATTAGCTAGGATCTGTTATCTCTTTATGTTTCTCCTCATATCCTGAGAGAGAGAGAGAGAGGGGATGAGACTGTAAATAAATCAGGAGGAGAATAATCTCTCCATGCTGTTACCTCTTTCTGTTTGTGAAGGGCACCTTCAGAGGGAGCCCCAGTCTTTTGATAGTGTGTTAAAATGTTCATTTTTAATTAGTTTCTACTTTCTTCATATTGCAGCAATTAATCCTGGTTCCTAACTTTCGTTTCTATAAATAACGGTATTTAACAGAATTGTAGGGTATTTATATCCTCTGTACCTTCTGTTCTATCTTGCAAAAGCACATTATTCCAGGAAACGCATGTGCTCTGACCTTAATCCAGAAGGTGCAAAAAGAGGCAAGTTTCCTACCACGTATGGCTTCTTGAAAATTGAATTTCTAAATCTAAGACACTGGTGGGTCCAGATGTAGCCAGAGGACTTGTCTGATGGATCCTCATGCCTCAGACTGAGCTTCTCTCAAAGGCCAGGATGATCTTTGAGAGGCATTAAGGTGGAGCAGAGTTAGCCCAGCTGTGAGATGTGGGCCGGGGTGAGCCTGCAGCTGTCATTGTGTCTGTCCTTGTGGCTATAGGGCTCTGAAAAAGACGTCCAGCCACCCCCTCCCGATAGTTGCTATCTGCGGTTCCTATCTTCAGGGCTAAGTCCACTGGGAGACTTACCTAACGAACTTGAATTTTACAGGTCTCATCCCTGAAAGCGGTTGTTTGTTGAAAGGAAAAAATTGGGTATCAGTGGGAAAAACACTGTTTTTTATGTGATAATTCAACCCTATTTTGATTTCTAATTCAAACCATCTGGTCTATAATCCCGCTCACAGTTGTGAAGTGTGGAACATGGTAGTGGGTGGGGAAGGAAGGGGGCTAGGAGAGGTGGCAAAGTCAGCACGTGGGCCGCTGTCCTTGGTCCTGAACACACATGTCACTGTGTGTTGGGATACCGTCACATCTCGTAACCCAGAGAGCTGTCTCCTCTTCAGGCTCTTTCAGAAGTCCCAGGTGAGGTAAATGAGAGGCCATGCTGGCTGAGAATGGCAGGGGTGGTGGGAATGGGGGAGGCAAAGAGTTACAGCTACCAAGTGGGAGAAAGCATTTTTATTTATCATGATAAAAATATTTTATTTGGACAAAAATGCTCAGAGTTTCTCTTTTTCAAAATGATCTTTAAGAGGAGAAATGCAGTTTCTACCTTGCCACTGAAGAGCCATGGATGTAGTTTATGCTTTCCAACGTGGTTTTTATGTTGTATAATGTCTGGCTGGTTTCATGTAAATTTCATAGTTACAACAATTCCCTCCCCACTGCCTAGAAGGACGCCATATGCCCCTGTGCCCACCATTCCCCAGCCCCTTTCCCCTGGGCTTCATCAGCTAGACACAGCAACAGTCTAGCAGCTCCCTTTCTGGGGTGTGCTCTGCCATGATCACCAGGCTGTTCATCAGCTTACATTAAAGAGTCACCTACAAACCCAGCCGCGCTGTCTCCCTCCTCTCAGATAAGCATCCTGTGCCCCCCAGTGCCCCTGGAAGCTTCCCCTAGGCTCTCAGAAGCATCTTTCATTCTATCACAGTTCAATCCACAATCTCTTGGCCTTGGAAAGGGTTCAGAACGGAGGAGAGACACCAAGAATAGCATTTGGAAGTCTCATGCCATGGCTGTCAGCGTGAGCAGGTTTCAAAGGACTGTGTCTTTTCAGATGGAAACCAAGCTCAAGATGTTTTCATTTCCTTGGCAGCCTGTCTCCACCTTGACTTCCCCATGCAAGGAGGTGTAAGAAGTCTATTTACAACTATTGTGTAATGTAAAGGCAAATTATTTTGTTGCTATGTTTATTCCTGGTTAATTGAGAAAATTATTCCATTTAGCCAAGAGTAAAACCTCTGAGATTTTTCTTCTCATTTCTCTGCATGTCTAGGGAAACAGGCAGCAGTAAACAATCATGCCCTATTTTATTCCTAGTTAAATGAATTATCATAATAATAATTACCAGTAAAAACATCTGGTTTTGGCACAGCTCGACACAGGGATTTCTCAGTGCAAGATTTGATCTTTATCCTGAATTCCTGATCTGTACCTGGTTTCCTGGCTCTTTCGACTGACTCCTTGCAAAGCTGATGCTACCTTCCCATTTAATTGCGCTGTCCCTTTGGACTCCTCTTCTTGTTGCTGTTACCCGCAATACCTTTTCTTATGTCTCTATTGGTTGTTCAGTTTTCTATGGAAACTATCTACATGAAAACAGAGTTTGGTTCCTTATGTGTGTTCCTGTTGCTTCTCTCGGTGTGGCCGCCTGAGATGGTCATCCTGCTGCTGTGGGATTTACCAGGAGGCTGCCACCTGGGACGTGGAGTCTGAATCTGGTCAGTGGTGATGGAGAGAGCTTCTGTCAGATAAAAAGCATGTTTAAAAGCCTGTGGCTCTTGATGTTGGGACCATCTTTAGTTCTTCCATGGAAGGCTTTAAAGACAAAAATAAGTCAGTTTCTCAAAGTGTGGTCTGGGGACCACTTCATCAGATCCATCTGGGATTGTTGTGAAAATACAGATTCCTGGGCCACAGCCTGGAGCCACTGAGTCAGAATGTCTGGCATCTCTGTTTTTAACAATTACCTACCCCTAGCTGACCACCACCGGTAATCCTAAAGGCACACTTGGGTCAGAGAACCATTGGGTTAGCGTGTAATGATATTTTATCCAGGTAAACTTACCCCCAGGATTTTGGGCCAGATATCTGGAAATCTGCCTAAGAATGTAAGCATTAGGCATTAAAGTGATCAGCTTAATGTAACTGATGCTGACATGTGCCTTGGCACACAGGTGTGCTCCTGGCAGTGAAGGCTGCAGATCTGGCTAGCCACTGAAGCCATCGTGGGACCCAACCGCAAGTCAGCATGACCAACGCAGGGTGATGCAGGCACAGTTTCTGGCCCATGAATCAGGAGGTTTGGGCTGTCAAGGTCATTATTGAGGACTCAGCCTTCACCACAGCAACGTTTCCTATTTGGTCTTCTGTTTCCAAACCCATAAAATTGAAGGATTGGAGTAGATCTGTGGTTTTCCTCAGACCCCTAGGGTCTTAGAAAATTCGAGGGGCAAAAATAAGGCTGAGTGGGCAGATCAGGATCAACCGGGATGCTCAGCTTTGATCATTTCTACATCAAACTTCCACAAAAGGTTACTTTTGAAAAGAGAGATCTGCTGCCCAAAAAGTAGAAAAAGAGAAAGGGAAAAAAAATAAACTATTAGACTAGATAATGTATAAGAGCACTTCTAGCAGTATGATTTTAAGATAATTTTCTTAGTGGGTTCTAGTTGGTCTACCTAGGAAAAAATACATCTTCCTCGTTAAAACAGGATTTTGAGAGACTGCACCAACCGCTTTGCATGTCATTGCACAAAATGTTAATTTAACATTTGCAATTTAAAAATAAGTCAAGGCTATAAAATTTTCATTTCTCCCATAAGAATACATATAAACTTTAGACTGTTTCTATCAAAGAGAAGTTTTGGCTCTTCCAACCCCAAGATATTTTATGAATAGTTAAAGGTAATAGATAAATTCAAAACACTACTAGGCTTTTCCTCAAAGGAAAACAGCAGGGGTTGATGAAGTGTTTGAGCAGTTGACATTAATGGCTAATATAAGGGTTTAGAATGTATGTGGAGTTTAATTTTCTGTGCAGACTCTGTTCCACATTAATAATGGACAGTCAAGAGTTGATTGTTCTTTGAAAACACCCGCTTCATACTGGTTTTCCCACCCCATCACTCAGGCTGGAGATCAGAGCCGTGGCCAGAGGGATGGGCTAAATCCTGCCTCACTTTTACCCAAACAAAAAGTAGAGAAAAGATTTATAGCTAAGTAAATCATCCATGTTCGGGAATACTTGTAAAGTCATGGGTGCCTTAGTCTGCTATCATCGCCATAGCAAAGTACTGCTCAATCATGGCAAAGACTAAGTAGTCAAATCCACAACAGAAATTTATTTCCTCACAAATTTGGAGGCAAAGAGACCAAGATGAAGGCATAGGCCTGGGTGCTGTCTTCTAAGACCCCTCTCCTTATTTGTAGATGGCCGTTTGCTTCTGGTATTTTCAGCTGGTGCCTCTCTGTGCATGTACTTGTCTGATTTCTTTTGTCTGTCTGACTACTCTCTGTGTCTGTCCCAACCTCCTCCTCTTATATAAGGACACCGGTCAGGTCAGAATGGATCCCAACGTACCCTAATAACTTCATTTTAACTTAATTAACTTCTTCAAAAACCCTACCTCTAAATGTAGTCATATTCTAGGGTGCTGGGTGGTTAGGGTTTCAACATGGGTGGGAGGGGGCACAATTCAGCCCATAACAATGAATTAATATGAGTAGAAAATTTTGAGCTGTACTAAAGAATTATTAAGTATTATTATTACTAGGTTGCCATAACTTAGGATGTGTTTTCTATAAATGATTAATTTCCAATCAGGCCATCTAGAATTCTGGTCTCCAGTTTATCTGCACTGAACTAGCCAATTCCAGCCCCATCCTGGTATTAAGAGCATGTCAGTACCTTCCTTTTAAAGGATGTCTGGGTCATGGGAGGAGCTGACCTGGCTTTCTGAGGTTTTGTGAATTGCCCATGTACTGATGTCATTTACTTCTCTCCATTCAGCCTAAGGTTTTTAATGATGGGATTATTTAAATTTTATTTTGAGGTGGGGGAACAAGTCATAACAATTTTTTGGGGAAAAATATTGGATAAATAAATAATAATAATTTTTCTGGAATAAGCATTTTAACAATGGGACAGTATGTCAAGTTTTGATTCATACAGAAAGGATAAAAATAGCTCAATAACAATGGGAAATTATGAAAAGTGCCTACTGAGCAGTCACTGAAAGCCCAGTAGGGTTGTAAAGGGAAATGGATGTGAGTCTAGGGGCCACCGTCTGTGCTCATTTGCAAGTGCGTCTCTTTCTGGGACGGACATCTACTGGTGCTCAATAAATACTGGGTGATTGATTAACAGGGAAAAAAGATGAGCTGAATATAGGGCTGCAATTTCAGACTTCTGCTTTTAATATTTAAAGAAGTCTGAACTTAAGCCTTCCTGTGTCATAATAGCTTAGCTTTGGAGCAGGGAAGAGAAGACGCCTTCTACCAGTCAGGGATGCCTCGTGGATTCAGTGTCAATGTCAGTCATGTCTGGTTTGTGTGTCCAGTCCTAGGAGCACTTGGGCATGTGTCTAGAACAATTAAAGGCTCACTAGTACCCTTTGGACTCTAACTTTACAATTATTTTCTTGGGTGTGTATGAATGAACTCTGACTGTATTATCTTCGGGCTATGTTCCCTAGGTCGATGTTATAGGGGAGGCAGGGAGTGGGGGGTTTACCAACCTTTTCACTGTGGTGACACACGTAGAAAATGTTTTTAGGGCACTCTGTGATGTTCATCAACCCGAGTCCAGTCCAGGAAGTCAGAAACCACTCTAGCGAGTGTAACAGAAGCAAGCTGAACACTAGGAACGGGTTAAACGGGCATCGGAGTTGAGACGGTACAGAACACAGGTGAGACCCGGGTGGAGGAATTGCAGCTGCCACCTCTAGGCTGGGGGAGAAAGGAGAGAAGTGGGATTATCAGACCTGGGAGCTTAGAAGAGACCTGGGACCAGTCCTCCGAGGACAAGTTGCTTATCAGGAGCTGTTGGCACGTCAGGAGCTTGGACGGGACTGGGCCCAGGGACACAGGGACACAAGGGCGTTGTCTGATTACTACTGGTACCTCTGAGGGGCTTTGGTAGGGTAATGAAAAAGCTGGAAACTGTTACCTGCTGCTACTGTGGGGCTGAAGAGCTAATGCCAGGTCACTGTGCCTGGAATCGTAAACAGGAAGGAGCAGGTCCTCTCTGCCTCTTCCTGCCTCCCTGTCTTCTTTACATGCCCCTCATTAGGATCTTTTGAGGAGTCAAGGAGAAATGTATTAGCCATACCGCCATCCCCAGTGTCACAGAGCAGAGTACAGAGGTAGGTTCAGAGCTGGGATGAAATAGGTTACTAGTTGGCACCAGGTGTGGCCACTCCAGGTCCCACCTTCCTGTCCTTGGATGAGTAGGGGGCAGCAAATCTTAGCCTACCTCTAGCCTGTTAGGTGGCATACCCATTTTGCTGATTTCAGGACATAACTGTCAGCAAGAAGAGATGGGAAGGTGTGGGGAGAGGACGCTGCATGGGGCAGGGGAGGGACACGGGGAATGTCATGAGATGAGGAGAACTGGTCTCCTTTAAAGTTACCCTGACCTGGGGCAAGCTACTTAATCTTCTGGAGCTGCATGGAACTGTTGTGAGGATTAAATGAGATAATCCGAATAAAGTGGTTAGCCCAGCACTTGTTACAGGGCGAGCATTCAATAACTGTAAGTCCCTATCACCAGAAAATTTGTGGAACTCATTTGCCCTCCCTCCTTGTGATAGCGATTACTGGGCACGCATGTGATGGCTCATTTTCTCATCCTGACGGGTCTGTGCCACCGAATTCTGCGTCTGCTACAATTCGATCTTTCCTGGCCAATGAGATAATTCATTCTGCATTGCAAATCTAATGGGTGAGAATGGGTCTACACAGGACTGTTTAACCCAGGAGGGAAGATTCTTGCTCTAATTAGCAGTGTGGCTCTGGCCCACATGACTGAGTCAGCACTCACGTCATCTGGGATTTTATTTTCTCTATCACTGGGCTTAGTACAATAGTTCCCTATTTGTGAATGGTAATGCTAGAGCAATACTCAATTCCTTATTACTTATTAGAAGTGACTGTGAGTTTTTAACCACATATGTGATTATTTACAAGGCTGGCCTTATGGATTGCATTGAGAAGCTCTAGTTTTGAAAGTCATGTGGTGTTTACAACATGCCCCGTGCCTTGTGAGCTGTACAATAAAACCCACTTCAGGGTCAGCTCATCTTGTCCTCTTGTCCCATGCCTATCTCTGTCCCCACCCCAGCTCTGTCCCTGTACCCCATGTTTTACACTCAGTCTAAACACTCAGTGCCTGTCTTATGTTACTTTTGGCTGGCACTGCCTGCCTTATCCTTGACCTGACTTGGGCCCTTCCTGAATTTTAACTCTATCCAGTGGCCCTGCCTGGGTCAACTGATGTGGGGGGAAGGATGAGGTACCACCTGGCAGGGATCTTCTTTGCTTATTTGAAGGCACCAAACATCTTATCCTTAAAGATATATTGCTTTAAGTCAAAGTGCAGAACTTGGGATTGTAATAGTTATAGGAGTGGGGATAGGATTTCTTTTCTTTCTTTTTTTGGGGGGAGGGGGGATAGGATTTCTTGATGAAAATATTTGGAGAACATTAAAATGCATTTAAAAGTTTCCCTTCTCATAGCTGTTAAGGCACTGATGTTAATTGATGAATCTCCAAGAAAGAGTATACAGCAACTTTCCAAGATTTATGTCATGGTCAACTCATTCTTTCAAAGAGCAGTGCTGGGCCTGGAAAATATTGCCTTTAGGGTAGGAATGGACTTTTCTTAGGCTTCCTCTTTCTTTCTTGGTGTATTTTTTCTAAATAAAGTACTTCTGGAAAGAAATATCTCCAAAGTCACTATCACTTTAGCAAGAATTAGCTTAATTCATTTCCAAGTACTTTGGATTCTTCATTTGCAAATATGCAAAGACTCTCACATCAGTCTCTTCCTATCTGTCTCGTCTCCACCGCCTGCTCAGGCTTGGCCAATAGTTTGTGCGAAGGAGAAGGATTAGAGGAGATTGATGTGGACCCAGTGACTCCTGAAACACCTCTCCTTATTTTGTGCCCTCAGTCATCCACATCCTGACTTTTCTGTCCATCTCTGTTGCCTCTCCAGGCTTCTTCAGTGTGATGCAAAGATGAGTTCCCTGTTCCACCTGACCCAGCCCAGGGATCCTTCACCCTGCATGGAGCTGTCTCAAAGGTGCCTCCGTGTACTTGGTCCCAGAGGACCTCTTGTATTTCCCAGAGGACACAGAAGCCCTCTCAAGTTTGGGTGATGGAGGCCCTGAAAAGGGGTCTCCCAGTAGGGGAGACCTGTTGTGTGAGTGAAGCCTGGCACTTTCTGTCACTGGAGGTCACCTCCCTGAGGTGACCCTGTCATCGCTACTCCCAAGCCCAAAGGACCTCTCTTACTTGGGTCCGACACTGACAATGCCATAATCTCTTGTTCCTCTTCACACAACCCAGAAAAGCAGAATTTTCAAAGGGAAACTGACTTCAAAACCAGGGGAAATCAAAGGGAGATGCACCACAGAAGCAGAAAATGTAATAAGCCCTCATACGCATGCACGGACAACAAGAAGAAACAAAAAAAAAAAAAGGAAGAAGACGAGAAAAAAAGGAGAGACCTAAGAACAGTTGACTTCAAAGCTCTGGGCTGCAGCCACCTTGGCCAGGGTCCAGTCTGATCCTTTGAGTCTGTGCAAGAGGAACTGTTTCTTGGTGACAGTGAAACCTCCCCTTCCACAAGGATCCCATGCTCCAGAGCTCCTCCCCGACCTGCTACAGTATTGATTACAAAAAAAAAAAGAAAGAAACACCAAAACACTCAGCCTCATTGTGGGGTCCATTTGGCAGGAACTTCTTTGGATGGGGTCCAGTGCCACACTCAAACGTTTCCCTGGAATGAGACTATTCCCATTCATTCTGTACACAGACATGGCTCCCAGGCTGCACCCTTTCTGAAAGTCTCCAGAACTCAGAGAGAGTCCCCGCCTCCTCTCTGGCTTCATCTGCTTCTTGCTGCTCTTCCCTGTCCCCCAGCTCTCTGGGCCCTGATTTGTAGCTTTGCTTCCTTGCGGGCCTTCTCTTCTTGCTCACCTAGCACCCTGTCTAATCCTGTCCCGTGACCTTGACATTCTAGAGGAGGACCCTGACATAAAATATTGACCCCAAGCTCCAGTCCGGGCTCCCAGGACACTGCTAAACTGCCTAAGTATCTGGAAGGGCCTTCAGACATTACGATCTATTTGTTAAGTTCCTTGAATTAGTAAACAAACACCATCTCTGAGGTAGGAAAAAACAAGTTAAAATTATAAGTTAAAAAAGATAGGAAGCATGGAAGGAGAACATAACAAGGCTGATTGGGATAGTGTGATCCTATTAATAACTATAACAAATGGTGTTTCTTTCATTGACCAAACATTTTCTTTTTCTTTTTGAGATAGAGTCTCACTTGGTCACCCTGGCTAGAGTGCCATGGCATCATAATAGCTCTCAGCAACCTCAAGTTCTTGAGCTCAAGTAATACTCTTGCCTCAGCCTCCTAACTAGCTGGGACTATAGGTGCCTGCCATAACACTCAGCTATTTTTTTGGAGATGGGTTCTTGCTCTTGCTAAGGCTGGTCTCCAACTCCTGAGTTCAAGCAATCTACCCTCCTTGGCTTCCCAGAGTGCCAAGATTAAAGGCCTGAGCCACCTTGCCCAGTATAACCAAATATTTATTGGGCACTAGTCATGTGGTGGGTACTTGAGTTCTAGATGCTGAGGATCTATCAGTAAATAAAATAGACAAAAGTCTGTCTCTGGCGAGTTTATATTCTAGTGAGGGGGGAGGGAGACAAAAATAAACGTTACAAATAAGAAAATTGATCAGCATGTCGGAGGCAGAAAGTGCGAACACAGATCAGCGGATCAAGTGAAGGAGCCCAAGCCTCCGAGGGAATGGGCCAGGCTGGGATCTTAGAGGGTGATCGGCAAGGCCTCACTGAGTGGGTGACATCTGAGCAAAGGCCTAAGGAAGGACATGATCCCTGCAGATATTGAGGGTAGGAGAGAGTGTCCCAGGCAGATGAGCATCAAGAGCAAAGTCCCTGGGGAGTCCGAGGAACAGCAAGGGAGCCAATGTGGCTGGAACAGTGTGTATGGGAGGAGCAGTCAGAAAGTGGGGGGGGGCCCAGGTCCCTGAGGGAGTTACAGGTGCTCTGAGTGATGGGGAAGCCATTGATGGATTTTGAACAGATAAATGGTATAATTTGACTGCATCTTTGATTTACTGAGTACTCAGGGTGGTGCCAGGAATTGTGCTAACACCATACATACACTATCTCTTTGAATCTTCACAGCAGTTTTCTGGGAAAGATTCCATTACTATAATTTAAATTTTGAGAAATAAAGAAACAGGCTCAGAGAAACCAAGATGCGTGCCCTAAGACAGCTGATAGTTCGAGGGGGCTGTCTCGGCAGCTAGAGCCCGCACCCACCTCCTGTGCCTTGGGCGGAGGCAGATGGACTTGCCACCTGGGACATAACTCTACCGGGCAGAAGGCCTGGCCTGAGAGTGGGGCCCACCCTCAGTTCTCTGCTAGCTGTCTTTGCACGATGGACATTTCACTCCTGGCTTCGCTGAATTTAAGTCTTTCTCTGTCACATTTGTCACACTGCAGTTCAAAGTTCATGCTCATAAGATCAAGTCCATACAGTTGGTGCCCCATGAAGGTGCTAATTAAGGCTGAAAATGTGAACATTGCTTAATAAAATGCCTCTTCAAAGCGAGGGGTCAGCAGAGTAGGCCCCTGTGGGAGACACTCCCTCAGTGCCCCAGTCCCTAGTTGAATGATGTGAGGCTTGTGTCTTAGGCCTCTAGGCAGAGAGCCCTCTTGGGCACCCCAGGAAGAACAACAAATCATCAATGTCTGTCACCCCTCAGATCCGAATAGTACCCCAGTTCCCATGCCAAATGGCCTAAGACAGTCAGAAGCTAAAACCCCATCTGTTCAGCAGCACTCTGCCCTATGAGCGCTCTGTAGGCCTGCAAGGTGTTTAAGGAAGCAGGGGATGGGCACCAAGCGTCAGGACAAAAAGTGACAGTTCTGTGGGACAAACTCCAAGGGCTTCATGCTTAGCTTCCTTTGGATGGGCTGCCCCACAGCCCAAGACTTTGAAGTAGTTACAAGAGCAAAAACACTAAAACTCATTGCTATTTAAAGTCAGAAGCACCTCACTGGGGGCCAGAGCTAGGGAGGAGGGGCGGTGCAAGAGGAACCCCAATTTATTTCCCACTGGGCTCAGGTGAGATGCTTTCCCATGCCATTCAAGCGAGAGAAGGTGGACTTCTCTTGTGGGGGATGGCAGAATCCCATTCAGGTGCCTGTGACTGAGGGAAAGGGCACTGCCCAGCCTCTCACAGCCGCTCCCCTGGCCCTTCAGCAAACTCTGCTTTTAAACTCCAGAGGAGCTGTGGATGCTCTGTACGGTTTCTATGGAACGTGCGACTTTATTTTCACTCAGGGCTTTATTCCAAGTGCACACCCGTACCCCGAGAGGCAGAGAAATGCTTTGGACTCGCTGATGACACAACTTTGGCAATGGGACAAATGCCAGGTTTGCATGGAGGAGCACTGCCCCAGGAGCCTCTGTCCTCATGTCTGTGTGGGCACGGACACAATTCTTGTGTCTACACTACTCTGAAGATGGTGCAAACACAGACCAAATGACAATTTTCTTTCCACTGTGATTTTCAGAGGCAGAGAGGGCTGGGCTGGCTTTGGCAGTATAAAGTAAGGCTGCACAAAGTCAGGTTGCTGGGGGTGGCTAAACGACAGCTCATGATAGGGTAGGGTGAGAGGGGGTGGTAGTGGCCAGGGAATTGGTGATCATGACCAGAGACATTGCCACCTGCCTGCCAGTAGCCATTCTCCTGCTTAAGACTCACTTGGGAGGGGAGGTGTGCCCCCATGTGTAAAGGTTGGTCAGAACCTGGAGGACTATTGCCTCAGAAGAGATGATACTGAAGCCTTTCATTCCTTTGCTCAGCATTTACTCCCAAAATGATCTACTAGGACCCAGAATACAGATGAGAATAATCTGGTTCTTGGCTTGGCACCCATAGTTCAGTGAGTAGGGCGCTGGCCACATACACTGAGGCTGGTTCAAGTCCATCCCAGGCTTGCTAAACAACTGCAACCAAAAAATAACTGGGGGCTGTGGCAGGCGCCTGTAGTCCCAGCTACTCAGGAGGCTGAGGCAAGAGAATCACTTAAACCCAAGAGTTTGAGGTTGCTGTGAGCTGTGATGCCATGGCATTCCACCGAGGGTGACACAGTGAGACTCAGTCTCAAAAAAAAAAAAAGAAAGAAAAGAAAAAGAAAATAATCTGGTTCTTGCCCTTGAGGCCTCTGCAGTACAGAGCAGGGCCGCCCAGTGCAACTTTCTGAGGTGCTGAAATTATGCTATAGTTCTGCACTATCCAGTGTGGTGGCCACACACCACATGTGGCTGTTGAGCAGTTGATTTGTGGCTAATCAACTGAATTTTAGATTATATATAGATTATAACAAAATGAAAACGAATTAACATTTGCACAGTCACGTGCTAAGTAGCTGCTGCACCGGCGGTGCAGGTGTGGAGGTATAGCAATCAGGACGCTTTGGTCTGTGAGTTGCGGCAGCACAACTCACAATGGACTAAGAAGCCCAGTGGCAGAGTGGTCCCTGGGTTGGTTCGATGACATCATCAAGGTTTCAGGTTCTTTCCTCCGCATGTGTTGGCGTTTGTCCTGGATTTGTTGACTCATGGTTACAAGATAGCTGCAGCGTTTCTGAGCATTCACGTTCCCACGCAACTGCCTCAGTTTGAGAATGTTCTTTACCACTTCTCCTGCTGAGAGTAAACACTTCTTAGATGTTCCCACTTCCCCGCCCCAGCATGCGTCCCCTCCCACCTCACGGCTGGGACTTACAGGGGCTACCTTCACTGCACGGGACATGTGACTGAACTGCCATGACTGGGGACAGCAAGCAGGACCCACACGTGAGGGGTGGGAGGGCTCACCCTGAGATATTTGGCTGCTGACACTCATCCGAGTTGAGGGGTGCTGCCAAGGAAGAAGCGGCTGGTAGATGATTTCTGGTGAAACTTCCAACACGTACGCAATTCTAATGCACAGGAAATGTAAGAGTGTGGCAGGGAGTAGGAATAAAGTGCAAAGGGGAGAGTGAGAACGTCTTCCTGGGAGACTTATAGAAAGTGTCACAGAGAAGGTAACTTTCCAACTGGGCCTGGAAGAAGAGGATCAGAGTCACTGGACAAGAGCGTGATAGGGCTAAGCTTTGTCCTTAGGTGAGCAGGTTTTCCAGGACTTTCTAGTAAATGTGAAATCCTTCAGGCTACCATGTCTTTGGAAGGATGACTGTACCATCCCCTTGGCTTTCCCAGGAGAGTCTTCCTCTCCTCTCGCTCACTCTATTTTCCTTTTTAAGGCTATGGTGAGGTCTGTTGAGCCTCTTCTAACATTTTGCTTTCTGTAGCCACCATCGATCATCTATCCATCCACCTACACATATGCTTGAGCCTTCTTGGACTCAATGTCTTTCTCTTAAAAGAACAGATGGAGGAAAATCTACAGGTGAGGGGCAGTGCACAAAATGAGCCTCGACCTGAGACACACACGTACACACCAGCCACAGGCCTAGGGCAGCGGTTATCAACCTGTGGGTCATGACCCCTTTGGGGGTTGAACAATCCTTTCCCCTTTCACAGGGGTCACCTAAGACCATAGGAAAACACATATTTCTGATGGTCTTAGGAACTGAGACACTGCTCCTCATGTGCGGGGGTCACCACAACATGAGGAACTGTATCAAAGGGTCGTGGCATTAGGAAGGTTGAGAACCTCTGGCTAGGTGATTCTCGCCCATGCTGCCTTCTAGGGGACATCTTTTCATGCCCTAGTGCCTCAGGAGGTCCCTAGAAAATGACATCTCAGTTGCTGCTAGTGGATCTAATTAGGCCATTGAGATGGCTCAGTTAAGCTGATGACTAGGTGAATCTTTCAAGGACGGTGTGGTGTAGTAAAGGAAAACATTAACAACACCAGAAAAGAAGGGTATCTGCTCCAAGACACTTTCATCATTTTCTTCCCGAGCACACTCAGTTCCTGCCTTGAAAATGGTTCCATTCCCTCACTGGCCAGGGGCCGAGCTGTCTGTGTTGGCCAGGGGTGGGGCTCAGCCTCCTGGGAGGCAGGGACCTGGTTCCGTGGGCATCTACAGCCTCTGCAGGGAAACCAGCCAGGGAATAGTGACAGTTTTGTCCCAGCTGTGGTATTCGCGAGCCCCATCATAACCCTGGGTGGGAATAAGGGATTCTCTGTTGGGTTAGTGCGAGAGTGGAGGGTAAAAGTGGTCCAAAAAGGCCATCTACGTAATTTAAGAGGTTTCCCACTTAGTACATGCAGGCGTGCATATTAACACACACAGCTTAGATGCTAGGGGCTGTCAAAGGATTACCTCTTTCAGCTATTGCTTTTTCACCTCATTCACTAAATTTTGCTGAGAAAATGTGGATGACTGAAAAAGAAGAGTTAAGTGGTCTGATGTTGGGAAATAGAATATGAGGGAAGCTATCATACCAACAAAATGTTGAGAGTCTTCTAATTTCTAGCCAATTGTTTAAAAGACGACAGACGGTAATGTTTATGAGATGTATAATTCAAGGCAAATCTGTCCAGCTAGAGAGGGGAAAGCATTTTAACTTGGCTAACAAATGTTGAACTGCATTCAGATAAATAAAACCAGCAAAACCCAAGGCGCATTGTTGCAACACTGGGGAGAAGGAAATCAATTTTTCTTAACAAAGAACTATATGTACTTGGATAATGCATTCTGATTTTTCTATCTTTCAGTCCTAATCAGTTACATTATCCGTCACGGGTGAAGGCAGAATAGATCCCAAATCTTGAATCTTTGAGATCCGCCTACACTTTCCAAGGTCATATACCGCGTGCCAGTTTTTCAGTTCCGCCAACTTTTTGTTTTGAGCCAAATAACATGATCTTTGTTTCATTAATATTTAAGAGTAATTTAGATTGTGCCAGATGATCTTAAAGCTCATTTAAATCAGCTTGAAGATAATATTACGCTTTCTCCCAGCATAATCTACTACCATAAGTGAGAGTGCCATCTGCATATAAATGACGGGCTGAATATGATAACGAATAGCGAAGATTATCAATACAGAATGACAACTGCATTGGGTTTCAGATAAATCTTCCAAGATCCATGATTGTGTTTTCAGAGTTAAAGATGCATTGTTTTGGTCCAATCCTTCTAAAGAAAACACAAAAGATTTTTATGACATGAATCCTTTATTATGTTAGAAAGAGAGGGGGAAGGTCCACAGATTATACACATATTGTTTTGCAAATACAATAATTAGAGTTTGCACAGATCATTACTTTATTGGATTGAACGACTGTCTCTTGGCAATGGCTGCTTCTCCTTCTGTTTTTCCTCCTCCGCCTTTTTTACTTCTCCTTTATGTAACAATGAACTTTCAGATACTGCTTCATTTGAGACCAGCTCGAACACTTAGCTAAATTGCAACAGGCCTATGGGATTTCTGCCCGGGCTACCTTCTAGGGGACATCCTTTCACACAGAAAACGATTTGATTTTAATAAATCACATCATCCCTCTTCATCATTAACCTAAAACGTACTTGTTAGTATCCCTTATTTGAAAAAATAGAACTGTGGGATTACTAAGTATTAAATATTATTTGCAAGAGTCGAATTAAGGACATACTTTTTTCTTTTAAGAGATGAGACTATTTTTTAAAGTTAAAGAGAAAAAACATAATGAAAAAAATGGAGAAATAGACAAAAAGAAGAGTCAATGCTAATAAACAGGTATTGATCTCTGTGTGGTTGAAGGGAGAAGCCTGTGGCAGCAAATACAGCCATTTTTCATTTTCTTCACAGATGCTGGGCAGTTCCTCAGGGGAGGGCAGTGCTTTTCTTCCTCATGTTATTCCATCTTTCCTTTTATCTGTGGTGCTCCATCCAACTCTCCCAAACACAAAGGGTTCTTTAAACCACATTCAGGAGTTTAGGGAGGGGATCTTTAAAAATTTAAAAAAAAATTTTTTTTTTTTAAGAGACAGAGTCTCACTTTATGACCCTCAGTAGAGTGCTCTGGTGTCACAGCTCACAGCATCCTCCAGCTCTTGGGCTTAGGCGATTCTCTTGCCTCAGCCTCCCGAGTAGCTGGGACTACAGGTGCCCACCACAATGCCTGGCTATTTTTCTGTTGCAGTTTGGCCGGGGCTGGGTTTGAACCTGCCACCCTTGGTATATGGGGCCAGTGCCCTACTCGCTGAGCCACAGGCGCCACCCAGGGATCTTAAAATTTTTAAAGCTGGTAAAGAGGGTGAAATTTGCTCTTGGGTAGGAAAAGATGGCTTTGCCACTTTTCAGATTTAGCAGAGCCAAACACTGTTCTGGGTCCAGGCGGACCCTTGGAGAAACATACCACGGACCCCGCCAATAGGCACCATGTGGGTAACCTCATCTGTCTGGTTTCTCTATGTCTCTCCTTGCACAGCCCTGGGCTGTAAAAGATGCCAGAGTTTGTTAATATAATGAGTAAGTGGGAATATCATGAAGTTAGGGAGAGTCTGTTTAGGGAGGTAAGTGCTTAACATGGGACATGTTCGGGCAAGCCAATGTCCTTCCTTTTCTGAGACCCCGTAGCTTTGCACTTAGGGAATCTCTTCTTTAACTTTCCAGTCTTTTGAGACAAAGGAAAACCTGGGAGGCAGAGTTGCCTAAGATGCATGAAGACACAAAAACTAAGGGGACTCCAGGAAAGATGGAGGGATCTATGGTAGAAATTAAGCCAAATGGCTATGAAAAATTACCCTACCGCCTGTCTCCATGATTTGGCCCAGCCTGTGGCTTTTGCTTAGAATACTCTTGTCCATCTAAGGAATTCCTACTCTTTTTCATGGAATATTTGGCCATGAAATATCACTTTTGAATGTCACTTTCTCTTGGAAGTTTTCAGATCCTTCTGGAAACATTACATTGCAATGTTGTAATGTACTGTAATTATCCGGTGTAGTATTTTATGTATAATGTTATTAGCCCTGGGTATTTACCTGCAGGCGTTTCTCTTCTCCACTAGCCTGTATGGTCTGGGGAGTGTATTTTATTTATCTTGATTTGTTCTATGTATACCTGGAACACAGTAGGCATTTAAAAAGGGTTTGGTGAGTGGGAATGATGACACAGAACATTAAAAAAGCACAATACAAAGCACGATGGCAGGGGTGCCCTGGACAAGTGTGTAGGTTGGGCACTGCATGCAGTGATCCTCATCTCTAGATCACTGTGTGGAGAGCTGAGGATTTAGGGTTCATAAAAGGGTCAGCTTAGGGCCCTTTTGTCCCTTTTCATCTAGTCCCCAGTGCTCTAAAATAATCTAAGTTCTTGAGAATAACGTGCTTTCCAGGACCTAAGTTCCTGTTTTCTCTCACACTTTCCTCTCTGTGACTTGTGTCTCAGTTTCTCCCAAATAGCCATCTTGATCTTTTATTTTTTGTTGGAGCATTTTAGTGTATTCTAGTTAAAGAATAACATTGAGATCAGACCCTCTCCTGTTGGGGTCATTTGGAGAGTCTAGACTCGCAGTTCTCAACCTGTGGGTTGCGACCCCTTTGGGGGTCGCACGACCGTTTCATAGGGGTCGCCTAAGGTCATCCTGCATATCAGATATTTACATTATGATTCATAACAGTAGTAAAATTGCAGTTATGAAGTAGCAACGAAAATAATTTTATGGTTGGGAGTCACCACAACATGAGGAACTATATTAAAGGGTCATGGCATTAGGAAGGTTGAGAACTCTTGGTCTAGACAGAAGGAAATAATTGTGCCCAGTGGGATGAGAGGTAGGAGTGGGGTGAAGAGGTAAAAGGTTGCAGAAAGAAGAGGCCAAGAAGACCTTTTTTAGTTCCAGGGGTCTGCCCTGTTATCTCTGCCTGGGTAGAAAATAGCAAATGTGCACAGGTGAATGTGAGGCACAGCCAAGTTTTTACACAAAGGCAGGGAGGCTGAGGTTGGGAACAGTCGACTTAGAGCAGTGGTTCTCAATCTTCCTAATGCCACGACATATTTTCATTGTTACGAAGGGGTTGCGACCCATAGGTTGAGAACCACTGGCTTAGAGGGAGAGGCTGTGCTGTGGGCTGGTGAAGGAGCCAGCCCCTGTTGTTATGGACTGAAGATTTGTGTCTCCTACCTCCAATTCATTAGCTCAAGCCCTCCTGCCCAATGTGATCATACCAGGGGATGGGCCTTTGAGAGGTAATTAGAAGTAGATGAGATCATAGGGATGGAGGCCTCATGAATGGGATTAGTACCTTTTTATGAGTCACCAAGAGAGTTTGCTTCCTCTCTCCACCGTGTGAGAATACAACCAGAAGTTGGCAGTTACTAGTACTCAATCGTGCTGGCACCCAAATCCCTGACTTCCAGCCTCCAGAACTGTGAGAAATAAAATTTCTGTTGTTTATGAGCCATCCAGTCTATGGCAATTTGTTATAGCAGCCAGAACTAAGACACCTGCTTCCTCTGTCTGGCCTCAGCCTAGATTGTCGCTCTCTGCTCAGTGTAGCTGGGGGTGGGCATGGGAGTGAGGAATGCTGTACCTCAAGGGAAAAGAGGCAAGGGAGGAGTCCCTCTGTGTGGTCAGGACCTATATTCAGCCCTTTTCCACTGTGAATCTTAATCTCCTATGAATATATTACATACTAGGCTACAGGAATGTTTGTCTTACTGCCAGACTCAATGACATTTTACAAGGTCTGGCTTTGGGCCCTTGGAAATTAGAGTTATAGCAGGAGGGAAAGATCTTGTCTACCACATTTGAAACCCGGGTTTTAAATTAATTACCAAAAATTAACATAAGTTAATTATACATGGACAGAGGTTTTAAAAATATATTCTGAAGAACCTAAGATTCTTTTGGGTATTGTTGAGGTATTTTGGGTATTCTGCAAATTTTTGGTTTTAAATTTAAGTACCTTATATTTTTAAATATAAGCAAATGATATATTACATACCAACTTGTAATAATTGGCATATTAGCTTGTACCTGCCAGTCTGACTTTGCATGAGCCCAGATACTGAAATAAAGCTTTGTCCATTATCACTATTAAGTGAAGAATGTCTTGAGTTTGGAAAGCAACTATTTTTTTAAAAAGACTGTTACCATTTGCAGCTACTCATCTGTGGGAATGAGACTCTCTACAGTATTGATACTCTCAAAACAAAATGCTAAAGCAAATTAGATACTTAGACTGATAGGACCTCAATTCATATCCCCAGCTCCCCATTTTGAATTGTATGTCTCAGCAATTCTTCCTTATCTCCATATAATAAAGGTTATTAATTAAAGCCTATAAAAAGCATTTAATAATAATTTGCAAATTTTAATCTGTTTCATATATAGGAATGATTGTTGGTGCAGAGTACAGAAAACCCAACTGAAAATGGCTTATGCAAAAAAAAAAATTGTTATCTCACATAAAAATAAATTCCAGGGCTGGTTAATTTGATGGCTCAGTAGCATCATCTGGGACCTGGGTTCCTCTTGTTTTCTCTTTTGCCTTCCTCAGGGTGTTAACCTGATTTCTGAGCTGATTCTTCTCAAGATGGCAAGATGGTCTCCATAGTTCCAAGCATCCTGTGAACACATGCAAATACCCAGTGGGAGAAAAGGGGAAAGTGTCTCTCCTTAGGAACAAAGTAATTTTTCTAAGAAGCTCCTGAATAACACTCAGCTTCCATTTCATTGCCCAGAACCATATCCCAATGCCTGGTTCATGTCAAGAAGCCCTCCATAATCTGCCCTTCCTGAATCAAGGAGGGGAGATGTAGACCCCGAGTAAAACTGGAGCTCAGCCAGCAGGAGCAGAGGGGAGAAAGGCTGCTGGGACTCTGTTAACAGTGTCTGCTAGGATTTGGTTCCTTATATAAATCACTGGATTAAACAATTTTGCTACTTAAAAAAATGGTTGGGAAAACTTCTGGGGGTGTTATGGACTTCTCATGGGCTGGGCCTTGAGGCTGCTTTTGCTACAGAGTGGTTTTGCTAGGAAGGGAGAGAGAACCCCTACTTGTGTTAACCGCAGAGCGTCCACCTGCTCTTCAGTACAGCTCCTCTCCCGGCGCACCGGCTGCCTTCCCCATGGAGACTGGCAGTCTATAAGGCCCTGGCATGTGCATTAGCCTTTCATGGACATTAGCCTGTTTAAACCTCAAAGTGTGAAGCAATCGCTGCGCTAGTTGACTACCAAATCACCTGAGGAACATCTTGAAAAAAGAGATTCATGGCTCTCACTATGGACCCACTGAAGCAGAATAGCCTGAGGTAGGACTCAGGAATTTATTTTTTTCAGAAGGTACTCTGAGTGTTTCTGCTACTACAGAAAAGTGTGAGTGGTTTGGCATGACTGGACAACCAAGAGAGCTGGAGACGGGGCTGCAGATGTGGGCAGGAGTCAAGTGCGGCAGGGACTCCAAATTTAGGACTGTCCTGTGGACAGGATCAGATGAGCCCCTTTATAGCCACCCTCTGCTGGAACACGGTTGATTGAGAGGTGATGGGAAGAAAAGAGGAAAGGGCGGGAGAGACGAAGGAAAATGCCATCAACAGGATTTGGTTTCTAGTAGTAATTAAATCAAGAAAGACAGACCAGAGTGGCTCCCAAGCGCCTTGCTTGGGTGACTCTCCTTCATCAGGTTGCTTTCTCTGGCACCAGCTTTCTGGCTAAGGAAGACAGCTCTGTAGATGGAAAGACCCTCAACTGTTCACCCCAGTCTTTTTTTAAACTTCCTTATTCTTCCATTCCCTGCTTCTTCCTCCTTATCCCAAATTTCCCAACATTCATGCTCTTATGTTTCTTGATTCTCCCTTCCTCTAACGCAAGTCAACCTGATTGTTCACCTGTCATCACAAAGAAGACCAGTCATAAATAACCAAGCTTCCCACTGAACTTGTCTGTGACAGTTTTGGTCTGCAGGAAAAAAGAAAGAAAGCAAATCTATGTAAGCTGGAGAGAAATCATTCATATACAACCCAAGCTAGGAGAGGATAGTGTGGGGCTAATCTTGATTTAGGCATTAATGGTTAAATAGAAAAAACAGTGAAAAGTGTATACTAAGGAGCCTGGATTAAAGCGGACACTGTCTGAAGTCTCAAACTGTATTCTTGCCCACCTGGATTCACTGTATTGTAACAACTTCCAAGTGAAATGAACTTTAATGTTTTGCTGCAATGCTAATAGAAACTGTAGGGGTGGAAAGGGGTGATACCTTTTCTTACCCATTATTAGGGTCACTCCTATAACAAAAGACAGGTTAACAAGAGAAAACATTTATTTAATCAAAATTTTATGTGACATAGGAGCCTTCAGAAATGAAGATCCAAAGACCCAGGGAAAACCATCCATTTTTATCCCTAGAGTTGATGAAAAATGGACAGCCCCACAGAATCCTTTCTGTGATTGGACAAAGGGTGTGATCTAATGGTAAGACTGAGGGGAAGGGTGGAGACCTAGCAAAGCCTCTCTGTTCAGATTCGTCTTGGCCTCTCTGTGAACCATTTTTCCCTTTGAGGCATTGGGCAGGACCCCTTAGGAACAAAGGTCTTATGACCTCTCAGACAAAGTGGCTCAGAGGATTTCTTTATGGCTAGATCCTAAACAGACAGCCTGGAGAAGGTTCAGGTGACTTTGCCTCTGAGGCTCCTTCTTAGGCCTTCCAATCTCTTTTAGTTCCAAGTACTTGTCATGCCAGAGCACTGTACTTTGGGGTATTGTTTTCTGAGCACCAACAAGACTATGAGTGAACAGAGGAAAGGTAAAATAAAAATTCTTGAATTTCATAAATAATAAGAGTTTAACAAATATTGTTTGAAAATCACCAATGAAAACTTCTGGCAGATGAAGCTGTTTTTCAGGTAATGTTTGATTGCCATAATCTTCATCTGATCACCTCGGCCCTTTCCGAGATCTCTGGGCCAACACATGCCCCATTCCTTTTCTCCACGTATGAAAGTCCCTCCATGTCCCTGCTCACTGCTCCACTCCCTGGAAATCTGACTTGTGGTTCAGACACTGACAAGTTCTGGATGAACACAAGAAGCACACTTCTTTCCTACTAAAACAGAACACATTAAAGAGAATCATTTCACATGTAAAAGAAGGAAGGACTCTGAATCACTGAAAATCTGACATCTCGTTCACCAAAAAGCAGGTGGGAACAATATTTAAATAGAAATAGACATTTGGAATAGTTTTTAAAAAATGTGAATGGATAAACAAATTGTGGTATATGTATACTATGGAATAGTATGCAGCCATTAAAAGATGGAGACTTTACATCTTTTATGTTTACTTGGATGGAACTGGAACATATTCTTAGTAAAGTATCCCAAGAATGAAAATAAGTATCCAATGTACTCAATACTATTATGAAACTGATATGTAATCACCTATACATTCATACAAATGATAAAACACAAATATAGTCCAGAAAGAAAGAGGGGAGGAGAGGGAGGAGGGTGAGTGGAGGGAGGCTATTTGGTGCGATGTCCCCTAATATGCACAATGCAAGGATACATTTCAAAAAAAATAAGTGTACACTATAAATGTCCTACCACAAAAAATAAGTGAGGTGACGGTTATGTTAATCAGTTTGATTTAAGCATCCCACATTACATATCAAATCATTACATTGCACCCCATAAATGTATACAATTAACGATTTAACAAAAATTACATTAATTTACTTAATTAATTAAATTATTTTTAAAATATGGTGTATCTGTCCAATGGACTTTTATTTGACAACAATGACAAAAATAAACTATTATAGTGATGCTTGAAAATATATGGGTGAATTTCAAAATGATTTTGTTAAGTCAAAGAAACCAGACCCCCCCAAAATACGGCTATATACTATGGAATTCCATTTTTATAAAACACAAACTATAATGACAACAAAACAAAACAAAACATCAGTGGCTGATGGGTAGGAAGAATAAATTACAAGGAGTATAAGGAAACTTTTAGCAGGGATGGATACATCCATAATTTTGATTGTGATGAAAATTTCACAAGTGTATACAGATGTCACATCTCATCAAATTTACACTTTAAATGTGTGCAATTTATTGTGCCTCAATTCTATGCAAATAAAGCTATTAAAAAAAGAAACAGAGGAAGAACAGAGATTGATTCATGCTGAAATGAAATTTTCAGCACGGGAATACTAATCATCTTTCTCTCGGGTAATTTTTCTTTATAATTTTACAGCTATTTTTGCAGGTTTCTGTTTCCACACTAACCCTGCAAATTGTGTCAATAGGTTCTTTCTGTCTACCAGACACTCGGGCCTAATGAGGCTTCTAGAGACACAGGTCTGGCCAAAAAGTGAAATTTGTTTCTTCTGTTTTGCTCGGACCCACTTGAGCTTGTGGTTGTTTCAGGTCTAACCTGAGCGCCAGCAAGGGAGGTGGGCGCCTCTCTGTGCCTCTGCTGAGCGTCCTCCAGCTGCCCTTTCTCCTCCTCTGTGGGCTGGAAGCTCCTTCAAAGAGTGGCGGCTGGCATGCGGGGAAGATAAGTAAGATCAGGTGGTGGGAGGAGAACCGGCTTCTTTGGGGAGAAGGCTGCACACAGAGACCAAATCCCCTGGGAAGAGCAAAGCACGAAAGAGAAATCGGAGAGGGGGAGGCCATTCCCACTGGCAGCCTGCAGACCCCTGTGCTGGTCTCGCAGATGGAGGGCAGGTGGAGAGGAGGTCTCCAAACCCTCTTTCCCTCTTTCATGTTTTCATCTGTCTGCATTTCCCAGTAACAGACATCAAGGTGGTGTTTTTGGCCAGGATGCTGATCTCCAGAAACCAACCTGCTCAATGCTGACCAAGGGGCCACCGTCTTAGGGGCTGGGGCTGGAGCTTGTCAAGTGACACCGAGTGCAGGTGCATTTCTTTGCTCTCCCCTGATCTCCCCTTCCTATCTGATGTGATAGATGTTGCTCACCTCCAAGCTCTTACAGCCACAACCACTCAATTTTTTACAAGGAAAGCTGTTAAAGAAGAAGAAATAGAAGTAGAGGTAGAACCTTTCCAGCTGAAATTTGACGATGACCATTTGGCTGTGATTCCAATGGTATAATGTGTATTGAAAATATTTGCTGTAGTTCATTGTGTGGTTATTATTAAATAATAGTCAGGTAATTCACGAGGCACTTTACACACATAATCTTTTTGAACCCACACAATACCCTGCAAGGAAGTTGTGATCCATATTCTAAAGACGAGAAAACCAAAGCTCTAAGAAACAGAGTTTCCCAGGATCGAATTATTGTCAGGCAGAGCTGCTGGGATTTGAACCCAGGTGTGTGTAGCTCTAAACCCAGTTCTCTCTCTCCCATGGCAGATCCTCTACCCTGAATGCCTCACATCTCTTTGGTCAGTGTTTTCCTCTGGGGTTCGTATGCTCTGGGCCCAGCCTCTCAATCCCCAGCCTTGTAACTGGACGATAAAGAATTTAGGTGCAGTTCTTCCATTTTCAGAGCAGAAACGAGAAAACCAAAAAGCAGTCTGCACATCATCAGATGAGTCTGGGGCTTTAGTGGGATCACCAATGCAGGGTGTGGGTGTATTGCCCTGCCCTTCCCTAATCCCTCTTTCCTATCCCAGTAGGTATCACTGACCTCCCAGCTCCTTTTGAATCTGTCCTAAGCAATCTCATGGTCAAGGAGACAAACCTGAGACAGGGGGTTGCAGGTAAGCTCTGGAGCAGGGCACCACAGGGGTTGCTAGGTGGACACCTACACCAGGTCTCCCTTCTGTGCACAAAGCCAGACGTGTCCATCCCTGAGGAGCCTGGGCCTGCATTGGTTTCCTTTGCTGGGTCTGCCAGGGCCTCTCAGTGCTCTCTCATAAAAAGCGAGAGGGAGGGAGTGCAGGACAGAGAAACAAGAGGAAATGAAAGCTCTCTTGGGAAAGGCAACTGTGACAAATTGAAAGGGTGGAGAAAATACTAGCACAAACAAGAGACGGGAGAACAGGCCGGCAGAGAGTAAGCAAAAGAGGCCTGTGTTGGCAGCCTCTGGACCACAAGGCGCTGATCTGTTTTCTATAAAAAGAGATGTGTTATTTCCCCCCTTCTCTTGGCAAATAATGACAAAGAAGAATGGTTACAGAGTTTGCTGGAATGGAATAGTCTGCAGGGGTATTTCCAGTGAATGAAATGTGCTCTCATCTCTTACCGTGTTCCCCACCAACTTGTTTTTATTTCAAATTGCCTACAACAGGTGTTGGAGTCTGGGCAAAGTATAATGTCGTACCTTGCAACAGCTGTGCATAGAGAGCACACATAGAAACAGTAAAGAAAGGTTACTACAGTGTGACTGGTCTCATATGGCTCGGAGCAGCTCTAGAATTTAAAACATTTCCTTGTCCTCCAGTTAAACTGGGCCCCTGTGATGTGTGTTCTGTAACTTGATATGAAAGGCTGCTGTTGGATGCGTTGATAACCACGGCCACCGAAGTCGGTGGTGGGCACCTGCGAGGAACACGTGTGCCCTGAGTGAGCAGAGTTCTGCAGATCCAGCCCTCCCTAGACCGTCTCTTCTCACTGTGCAGTGTTTGCTGAGCATGTGCAGGTGGGGCTCTCCTCCATAGAGGGGAAGGTAGTTTCATGCAAATGTCAGCCACACCTAAGACGCTTCTCACGTTGAGCCCAAATAGAATAAACTATAGCCCATGCAAACATCTCCAGTACCCTTGTTCTACTCTTTTTCTCCAGCTCAGGAAAGCATATATAAATGCAAGTGACAGTGGTGCCACTGAATCAGTTTTAATTTTATAGCAAAGCACAATCCCTAAATTTCAGTTCTTCATTTGTAACAGACTACAGAGGCATCATCTATAGTTGATTGATGATATGTTTCTGCAACCCAGCACTGCAGCTGAGAACCACTGCTTGAAAGGGCTTTCTTAAGTTAATACAACATGTCAGAGCAATATAGAACATAATCCACATTTTCTCCAGGTATTTTCCTGCATGTGATTTGAAATGGAACAGCAAGCTCTAAGCAGGCAGAAGGCTAACCATGTGTATAAGTCAAGACTCTGAGTTGCAAGCAACAGAAACAGATTCTGGGTGATTTAAGCAGAAAAAAAAAAACATAATAAAGGGAGAACATTTAGCTCACAGAGTTGCTGAGCCTTTGTAGGGCCGGCACATTCTGAACAATATTCAGACTCAGCTGCAGAGCTTGCCTGGTGAGGCTGTGATGATGCGGTGCTACCTCTGAGCCTTAGTTGCTGTGGCTGTCCCCACCTGTACCACCAGCATGCGCTCTGCAGGCCCGGTGGCTCCATCTCTGCAGACATTGCATGACCGGTCATCTGAAGCTGATCCCCTGGGCAACTCCAGATAATTGACCAAATTGGGGGCAGAGGCTAGAGTCCTATAAAGTATTTTGCAGTAGATGTATTAGGAGGAAAATCCGTGCGCAATCTTAATTCTGACATTCTTCTAGACTGTGGGCCAGGCCGCCATGTTTCTTGTCCATATTTCTATCCCCAGAGTTTAGCGTTCTACCTGGCAAGTAGAAAGGGCTCAATAAGCATTTGTTGAAATGAATTAAAATTGGATTTTAAATCTAGAAGCACTCTTTTCAAGGGCTAGCTGCCAGTCACTATTGCAAATTAGTTTTAGTAAATCAAAGTAAATTAGAAATGCAATCAAAAATAGACTCCCTAAGTCTAGTGGTTATAGGCACTTACCTACCCCACCATTTCCCTTATACCCATGGGTTAGTGGTTTGTTTTCTTTGAAATCCAATGCCAGTTTCACCTTTTCTAGTAGTAACTGTGGGTGCTTGTGTTTGTGTGTGTACTTGTGTAGGCCCATCCATGTAAGCATGTTGACTGAAAGCTAATTTTTTGTTTGTTTGTTTGGGATTCATTAAGGGTATAAAGAATTAGGTTGCGCTGATTGCATTTGTTAGGTAAAGTCCCTTTTATAATTGTGCCCCATGGCCAAGAGGTGTGCCATACACCGTGACCCCCCCATCCACCTCTCTCTCTTTCCTTCTCCCTACTCCCTCATTCCCCTACACCCCACTTTGTTGAAGGCTAATTTTTAATCAAGAAATGAAGCTAGGCTAGGCATGGTGGCTCACATCTATAATCCTAGCATTCTAGGCTGAGGCTGAGGCAGATGGATCACTTGAGCTGAGGAATTTAAGACCAGTCTGAGCTAGAGCAAGACCAGGTCTCTGAAACTAGCTGGGCATTCTGGTGGGCACCTGTACTCTCAGCTACTTAGAAGGTTGTGGCAAGAGGATCGCTTGAACTCAGGAGTTTGAGGTTGTTGTAATCTGTGATGCCACAGCATTCTACCGAAGGTGACAAAGTGAGATTCTCTCACCAAAAAAAAAAAAAAAAAAAAAAAAAAAAACAGAAAAAAAAATGGAGCTAACATTAGCCTTCATCTAGAGGCCAGAAAATTTCTAGATTATTTGGTTTTGATTTCTGAGTGTTCTCTCTTTGATGAGGGAGAGAGGAGGGAAGGAAGGTCTTTTCCTCTGGACAAAAATAAAGAAAAAATAATAAATTTCAAAGGCCTTTTTGCCATGGGTAGACCACTATGTCAGTGAAATATCCACATGATTTTCCTTGAATTATTCCAGATGTTTTCCCCTGTTTGTTTCTTCCAGTTCATTTGCAGAATTCCCAAGTTCAAGACTGGAGAGGGGAGAATATCGTAGAAGAACATTTCTCTGGCAGATCCAGCAATCACACAATCATACAATTAGTGCTGGAGTTTTGCTATCAGGCTGCAGTATGGATTACTTTCCACAGCATGTATGCCAAAAAAAAAATTTTAATTGATTCTACATAAGTCATACATTTTTATGCCTTTGATTCAGAAAAATGCCCTTTAAAATTTGGAAGTCCAAACTGTCAAGATCATTAAGTCTGGAGAACTCTTTTCTTGAGCTGGGACATCCACCTTCTCTTCCTGGGCCTCCAAAATCTGGAACTTACACCAGCAGCCTCACCCACCCCCAGCCTGCCTCTCAGGTCTTTGAACACAGTCTGATTCACCGCACTGATTTCTCCAGCCCACAGATGGTGTATCATAGGACTGCTTGGCCTTCAGCATGAGCCAATTCCCATAATAAATCCCTTATACATCTATATATAATATATCCCATTGGTTCTGTTTCTGTAGAGACCCTGACTGATATAGATTTGGGTGCTTAAAAACCATCATGAATTGGCTTCCATCTGTTTTAAACATCACTTGGATTAAAGTCTGAATGTACCCATTTTCTGCTATGAAGATTTATTTTCTCAGGGTGGGAGGGCTCTTTTATGGAGGGTGTGTGTGAGCTTTCCCTAAATTTCTGCTCCCTCATTGATGCAGAAATCATTTTTTAAAAATAGTTTGCATTCTTTAGTTTTAAAAAAATGTGGTTTCTTAATTCCCATTATGTTTAACATAAGTCTATGCAAACTGGAAAAATAACTAGCAAGACATTAAAAAATTATCTCCGAGTACAATCATTCCTAATTATGGAATTATTTCCCCTTTACTTTTCTTTGGATTTAAAATTTTTAATAATGAGTATGTATTGCTTTCATGATCTGAAAAATTACCTATAAAGTCTTTATTTTGCCGTATTACTATTTTTGCATTCTTAAAAACTCCTATTCTGAAAAGTCAGGCACCCAAATAACCAGAGTTATAGGGGAAATAGGACTGGGGTAAGTGACTCAAACCTATGGAAGTTTGGAACCAGATTATTAATAAAGATCACTAGTTAATCCTAGTAAGAATGCTGGTGTAAGTAAATACACTGGCATATGAAGCCTAAGGCTATTACTTCTTCTTTTGAAATTTGTCTTGGAGGCCATTCCCTTCTGATAGAGAACATTTTCATCAATATTAAAATTTGGATCGAGGGCATAGCCTTCTTCATTAATTCATTGTTTTAACACAGAACATATTATCTGTGCAGCTTCTAGCTTAAGATTGTGAAAGCAGAGGGTACAGGAAGTCACTAAAATCAGACAATACTTGAACTAAAGAAAGGCAACACTGTAGATTTTTGAGATGTTTTTGTCCCTGAGATTTGACATACTTTTTAAAAATGGTAATTTTAATTTTTTTTTAATTGAATGGTAACTATGTACATTAATGCACTTCTCGGGTAGAGTGTGGGGTTTTCACACACAATCCGAAACACTTCCATCAAACTGGTTAACATAGCCTTCATGTCATTTTCTTAGTTATTGTTTTAAAATGTTCACATTCTACTCTTAGACAGATTCACTTGTACCCTTGTAAGATAAACCTCAGAAGTGATCCCTCCAATCCCCCTCCCTCCTCCCTCCCCCCTCCCCATATTCTTAGGCTGTTTTGGGTTATAGCTTTCATATAAAATGTATAAATTAGTTTCATAATAGGGGTGTGTACATTGGATACTTTTTCCTCCATTCCTGCGATACTTTGCTCAGAAGAACATTCTCCAGCTCCATCCATGTGAACATGAAGGACGTAAAGTCTCCATCTTCCTTTATGGCTGCATAGTATTCCATGGTGTACATATACCACAGTTTGTTGATCCATTCGTGGATCAATGGGCACTTGGGCTTCTTCCATGACCTGGCAATAATGAATTGGGCTGCAGTAAACATTCTGATACAAATATCTTTGTTGTAATGTGATTTTTGATCGTTTGGGAATATACCTAATAAAGGAATTGCAGGGTCAAACAGCAGGTCTATTTTCAGTTCTCTAAGTGTTCTCCAGATGTCTTTTCAAAAGGAGCATATTAGTTTACATTCCCACCAGCAGTGTAGGAGTGTTCCCTTTTCTCCACATCCACGCCAGCATCTCTGGTTTTGGGATTTTGTGATATGGGCTAATCT
>CAUYQV010018962.1:0-46294 GCA_963574575.1 Galagoides demidoff
ATCAAATTTGGGAAAGAAAACTTAGGAGAGAGAAGACTGTGAGTGGTTGCTGTTAAGGTCTCATGGAGAAGCAATGTTGCAGAGAATAAACACGCAATTGAAATTGTATTTAAATAAAGGGGTTCACAGCTTTCTCAAGCAAAAAAAAAAATGCACATAGAAAAGATAAACCATATCCTCAGTCATAAAATAAACTTAATAAATGTTTAAAAATTAAATTTATATAAATCATATTCTCTGATAATGGAATTTAAATAGATGTCAATAATAGAATGAAAAAATGAGAGAATATTCAAATACCTGGAAATTAACTACATACTTCTTCATAATTTTGGGTGAAAGAGGAAGTCTCAAGGGAAATTAGAAAATATTTTAATTTGCATAAAAATGAAAATACAGCATAGCAAAATTTATGGGATGCAGCCAAAGTACTATGAAAGAGAAATTTATAACATTAAATGATTGCATTAGAAAAGAACAAAATTCTTAAATCAATAACCTAAGAGTACATTTTAAGAAACTACAAAAAGAAGAGTAAAATAAACTCAAAGCAAGCCCAAGAAAGGAAATGATAAAGGAAAGAACAGAAATCAATAAAACAGGAAATAGAAAAATTAATTGAATTAAAACTTGGTTCTTTGAAAAGATATATAAAATCTCTAAACCTCTAGCAAAGTAAGGAAGGAATGAAGGAAGGGAGGGAGGGAGGAAGGGACAGGAGGAAGAGATGGAAGAGAGAATGAAAGAAAAAAAGGAAGGAAGAAAAAGAAAAGACACAAGAAGACGTAAGTTGTCAATATTGGGAATGAAATACATTATATCCCTGCAAATCTCAGAAATGGATTTAATAAGGGAATACTATGAACAACTCTATACTTGTAAATTTGACAAGTTAGATGAAATGGACAAGTTTCTCAAAAAACCACAAACTACCAAAACTCACCCAAGGTAAAATAGATAACTTGAATAGTCCCAAACTATTAAAGATTGAATTTGCCATTAAAAACTTTCCAAGAAGTAATCTCCAGGCCCAGATAATTTTTCCAGAGAATTTTACCAAAAGTGAAAGGAAAAAATCCCTCACAAATTCTACACAATCTCTTTCAGAAAACAGAAGAGTAAATATAAATACTCCCAAAATTGTTTTATGAGACCAGCATTACCTTTACACCAAAACCACTATGATAGCATACAAACAAATGTCTACACATATCAGTAGTCTTTCTGCACCTAGACAAAATAATCTTCCAAAATAAGGCAATTTTTTTAAAAAGGCAACTTAAATGCATCAACATAAAAATAATAATAAATCACAACTGAGTTTTATCCCAGCAATATATGGCTGGTTCATTATTTGAAAATTAATTAATGTAATATATCTTATTAACAGCTAACAAGAGAAAAAGCATATGATCACATATCTTGCTCAATATATTGATATGATCATACCAATGTATGCAGAAAAGCATTTGAAAAGGTTCAATAGTCATTCTGGATTAGAGCCTCTCATCTAAATAGGAATAAAAGGGTACTTCCTCAACCTGATAATGGGTAACTACAAAACCCCCAGAGCTGACATCATACTTACTTGCTCTTTTCAGAAACAAGATAAGGAAGTTCACTTCAATCTCAATACTTCTATTCCACGGGAAGAATTCAATGCTCTTTATTTCTTTTCTTGCTTTATTGCCCACACTTGGTCTTCTATTCTATTATACGGGAAGACCAAGTGTGGGTAATAAGGCAAGAAAAGAAATAAAGAGCATACAGATTGAAAAAGAAGAATTAAAACTGTCCCTATAGGCCAGGCACAGTGGCTCATACTAGTAATCCTCAATAAAGTAAGGACAACCTTTACAACAAATAGTGCTGAAACACTGGATATTCACGTGCAAAAATAAATGAACTTTGACCTAACCTCCTGACTTACATGAAAAAAATTACATCAAAAAAAAATCATAAGGTCAGGTGTTGTGGCTCACACCTGCAATCCTAGCACTCTGGGAGGCTGAGGTGGGTGGATTGCCTGAGCTCACTAGTTCAAGAGCAGCCAGAGCCAGAGTAAGACCTCATCTCTAAAAATAGCCAGGCATTGTGGTGGGTGCCTGTAGTCCCAGCTACCTGGGAGGCTGAGACAAGAGAATAGCTTGAGCCTAAGAGTTTGAGGTTGCTGTGAGCTGTGATGCCACTGTACTCTACCAGGGGCAACAAAGTGAGACTCTGTCTCAAAAACAAACAAACAAAAAAATCATAGCTTTAAAGTAAAATGTAAAACTAAAACTTTTAGAATAAAACACAGAAGATAATTGTGACCTAAGGTTTATCAACAAGTTCTTAGATATGATACCAAACCCACAATTCACAAAATAAAATATTTTTTAATTGGAATTCATCAAAATGATTAACTTTTGCTCTATGAAAGATACTATTAAAATGAAAAGACAAAAGGAGAAAACAGGGTGGCTGACGGCAGGGAGGAGCTGGGTGGAGGGGCAAGGCGAGCGTCACTATCCTAGCAATGTGGGCTCGGGCCTGTGAGCCAATTGGAGTCGTGGCAGTGGGAACAACTGGGCCCAGCGGAGGAAGACATGTTGCTTTTCATGGAGGTAACATCTAAAGGAACTGGTTTAAGTCCTAATGCCAAAGTATGGCAAGAAATTCCTCCTGGAAGTACTGATGCCACCCCAGTAAGTGGAAAGCTCTTGGCATGAAACAGAAGCCACATCAGGGTCTCATCCTGATGGTAAAACAGAGCCATCAGAAGATACATGTAAGGAATATCAAGTAATATCAAGTAATTCTTCATCCTGTGGAAGCACAAGAAATACTACAGGCACTGCAGAGCCCACTGACAGACCAGAAGATTTGGGTTACCAAATATATGATGTTTCTGGAGAAAGCAATTCAGCAATTTCTACAGTAGACCTAAAAGAATGTCTGAAGAAACAATTAGAATTTTGTTTCTCATGAGAAAATTTGTCAAAGGACCTTTACTTGATATCTCAAATGGATAGTGATCGGTTCATCCCAATTTGGACAGTTGCCAACATGGAAGAAATAAAAAAGCTGACCACAGATCCTGATCTAATTCTTGAAGTATTGACATCTTCTCCCATGGTACGAGTTGATGAGAAGGGTGAGAAAGTGAGACCAAGTCATAAGCATTGTGTTGTGATTCTTTTTTTTTTTTTTGTTGAGACGGAGCCTCAAGCTATCCCCTTGGGTAGAGTGCCATGGCATCACAGCTCATAGCAACCTCCAACTCCTGGGCTCAAGCAAGTCTCCTGCCTCCGCCTCCCAAGTAGTTGGGAACACAGGCGCCCGCCACAACGCCTGGCCATTTTTTGGTTGCAGCCATCATTGTTGTTTGGCGGCCTGGGCCGGGGATCCGAACCCACCACCTTAGGTGTATGTGGCTGGCGCCTTAGCCTATTGAGCCACAGGCGCCAAGCCTGTGTTGTGATTCTTAGAGAGATTCCTGATATAACCCCAACAGAGGAAGTGAAAGCTTTGTTTAAAAATGAAAACTGCCCCAAAGTGATAAGCTGGGAGTTTGCACACAATAGCAACTGGTATATCACTTTCCAGTCTGAGACAGATGCATAGCAGGCTTTTAAATACTTAAGAGAAGAAGTTAAAACATTTCAGGGCAAGCCAATCATGGCAAGGATAAAAGCCATCAATACATTTTTTGCTAAGAATGGTTATCAATTAATGGATTCTAGCTTGTATAGTCAGCCCATTCACACTCAAGCACAGTATGCCTCACCAGTCTTTATGCAGTCTGTATATAATCCTCATCAGCACCACTCAGTCTACAGTATTGTGCCTCAGTCTTGGTCTCCAAATCCTGCACCTTACTTTGAAACACCACTGGCTCCCTTTCCCAATGGTGGTTTTATGAATGGCTTCAATTCACCAGGATCCTGGAAAACAAATGTTGCTGCTATGAATATGGGTTGACCATTCCCCCCAAATCGTGTGAAGTCTCATTTTAGGTCATCCAGTGGTTCAGAACACTCAAAGAGGGCCCTGTGTCATTGGGGGATGGACAGTTGAACAGATCTAGTTCAAGGAACTTTTTCCAACAGAACAGCGGAACCCTACAGTAGCAGGGCATCAGGAGCAAACTCTCCTTACAAAGGAGACTCCCACTCTGCAGATGGAACAGAATGGGGACTATGTTAGGGACAGAAGAACTCTGTGAAGGTTGAAGACGATGAGAAGATGACAGGATTTCAAAACCCATCCTCCAACAGCTGAAGCAAAGCCTCCAACACCAAAGTTTGACTTACTAGCCTCAAATTTTCCTCCTTTACCTGGAAGTTCATCAAGAATGCCAGGTGATGAATTTGTTTTGAAGAATAGGATGTCTGATGTTGTTAAAGGCATCTACAAAGAAAAGGGTAATGAAGAATTGAGAGTAAGTTGTCCAGGGCCGGCAGAGGATGAGCAGACAGACTGCACTTCTGTCCAACAACGAAGTGTGAGTCCCAGTCCTCCAGGTGTAGCTGAGATTCCTGCACTAAGCAGAACTCAGTAGAAAAGGATTTAGTAGAAAGACGGAGACTTTACCTCTTACATGTTTATATGGATGGAGCTGGAACATATTCTTCTTAGCAAAGTATCTCAAGAATGGAAGAAAAAGTATCCAAAGTACTCAGCCCTACTATGAAACCAATTTATAGCTTTCATATGAAAGCTATAACCCAATTATAGCCCAAGAAGAAGAGGAAAGGGGAAAGGGAGAGGAGGGGAGGGAGGAGGATGAGTGGAGGGAAGGTAATTGGTGGGACCACACCTACATCTTACAAGGGTACATGTGAAATTTACTAGGTATAGAATATAAATGTCTAAACACAATAATTAAGAAAATGCCGTGAAGGCTATGTTAACCAGTTTGATGAAACTATTTCAAATTGTATATAAAACCAGCACATTGTACCCCATGATTACATTAATGCACACAGCTATGAATAAAAAAATAAAACATAAAAGTATTTAGTAGAGGATACCACTGTTCAGAAGGATGTTCTCAACCAGATCCCAGTTTCTTGCCCCAGTACTACAAAGCCATCAAGGGCAAATACTGCCTCACCATGTAATAGTGACATAAATGCAGCTGTAGCTGTGGCTCTGCAGGAACCCCAAAAGTTAAGTTATGCTGAAGGGTTCCAGAAGCCCCCCAAAGAGCCATCTTTGGTTCTTGTGCAGCCATTACGGGAACTTCCCTCCAATGCAGTGTCTCCCACCAAAAATGAAGAGAATGGAGCTCCTGAGATGTCTGCTGAGAGACCACATGAGAAGCCAGAAGCAAGGGCTAATAAGGATTATTCTGGCTTCTGAGGCAATGCCACGGCCAGGAGAGCAGCTGGAAGAATCAGGGACCAGAGATGCCAGTTTAGCCATAGGGCTATACCTCAGAGAGTGACTCGACGTAATGGCAAAAAACCAGATGTGCCACCCAGATGACCAAAGTAAAAAAAGAAAAAAAAAAACTTTTCACCACCTTTTCTCTCTTCTCATTAAACTTGAGCCGTGGCTATATTGAACTGTTTTGGAGGGGACGGTTTAGCCAGAAAGGAAACAGGAAGATGTATGTCCTTAAATCATTATGGATTTTGGTATTGTGAGCAGTAGGATCCCAAAAATTCACCTCTAATGTGATTTTTTAAATGCTAGAAGATTCCAATCAGTATAAAGACACACATATATACAAAATATAATTTTTCTATTTTTGTTTTTGATTTTAATTTGCAGAGATTTTCTGCTTAGAATCAATTTTGAACATTCAGATTTAGCTTGAAAAAAACATACATCCTTCCGTATAGGAGATGAGGGAGTGAGAGAAAGTATTTTCTGAACAAACAATTGTAAAGTTAGAAATTACTTTTTAAAATCTATTTAAAGTTTGACTTGGTAAATGCCATCTCTGGCTATATGGCCTTTCGTTGCAAAGCAGATCTGTGGCTGGGGTGCCTGCTGTGGGTGTGAGTGTGGACAAGAGTGATTGAAGCCAAATCTGTTGTGTTAGTAAATGATGTTAAAACTGGATGTAATACTTGAGCAGTTTTTTTTTTCTTCCTAGTTTGAAATTTAGTCTGTCTTTCTGAGCTTACTAATAGTTCATCCAAGAAGTTGTGCTTGGAAATGTGACTACCAATCAGTTTGATACTCAAGGAAAAAAGTTTATTCAGAAAATTGACAAAAATTCATCTTAGACCTGAATAGATGGCCTTCAGAGTTTCAAACTGCCCTGTAATTATCCCCCTAAGATGGGAAACAGAAGTTTTTTTGATACTCTATGATACTCTGTTCTTTGACTGCCCACTCCCCAAAGCAGAATAACCACATACTGAATTCTGTTTGTAACAGCTTTGACCAATCAAGTCGAATGATACAACTGTTCTAAATTTCAGATTCAATTGAACATGAAATGTTTACTCTTCTGCTCATGTGTTTAGAATTTTAGGTCCCAGAATGGTAGAGAAAACTAACCCTACAATAATTTATTTGCAGTAATGTTAAAAATGAAACATTGTAACTGACTTCAAAAAGTGAAATAGTTAGAAGTAAAAAAATATTTTTCTTTTTTTTTTTTTTTTAAATTTTATTGAATGGTAACTATGTACATCAATGCACCTCTGGGGTACAGTGTGGGGTCTTCGCATGCAATCCGAAATACCTCCATCAAACTGATCAACACAGCCTTCATGTCATTTTCTCAGTTATAGCTTCAAAACGTTCTGATTCTACTCTTAGAGAGTTTCACTTGTACCCCTGTAAGATAGACCTCAAAAATGGTCCCTCCAATCCCCCTCCCTCCACCCATTCCCCCCTCCCTTCTCCCTCCCCCCTATGGTTTTACATACATAGGTGTCTAAACTTTTAAAACTCATTTGCATTGGAAAGCATTAAGGAAAAAGGAAGGAATATACATTTATTCTGTAAAAATTCATATTTCATTCTTTCCAAAATCACTGGCTGTTTTAATTTTATTATTGGTATTCTTGTAGGGGCAGGGGAATACAGAATACAACCTGAAAATGACCACAGGGAGAATACTCAGTGAAAATTTTTACTTCAAGCACAAGAGGGAACTGGACAGATAGTTAAAATCTTACAGCAGACTTTATTTGTAATTGAATACCCCAAACTTTATTTATTTTGCATATTGTAACATAATTGTTCTGTTTTGACCAGAGGGAATATGACAACACTGAGAGTGGTAGTTAAAAGAAGTAGACATTTCTTTCTTTCTTCTTTTTTTTTTTTTTTTTTTTGAGACAGTCTCACATTATTGCCCTGGGTAGAGTGCCATGGCATCACAGCTCACAGCAACCTCTAATTCCTGGACTTAGACAATTCTCTTGCCTCAGCCTCCCAAGTAGCTGGGACTATAGGCGTCCACCAGAACACCCGGCTATTTTTTGGTTGCAGTTTGACCAGGGCTGGGTTTGAACCCACCACCCTCAATATACAGGGCTGGTGCCCTACCCACTGAGCCACAGGCACTGCCCCAAAGCAGATGTGTCTAAGAAGAGGATGGTCCTGGAATAGGAGGTGAGCTTAGAAAAGTGTATTTTAGAGAGCAGGGAGCATGCTAACTTTTCTCCTGGAGACACCATGCAAATTGGCTTTTATAGAAATTTAGACATTCTCAAGCCTTCCTTGTGATAAACATAAACATGGTCCTTCCAGGAGCTTGACTGAACACATTAGCCTTTGGACAATGAAAAGAGAAGATTCTAATAGTTGGATCATAAGATCTATTCTACCTTCACCGAAGTAGGTAGGCCTCATCTAATCATTGAAGACCCAGATGGAATTTGCATAAAAGTAGAGAAAGGTTAAATTCTTCTTTCTCCTGGAGCAGGACCTCCACTTTTTCTGGCTCCTGGACAAGAGAAACTCCCGGTTCTCAGACCCTCAGACCCCAGGATTTACACCAGCTGCTCCTGCCCAATTCTCAGGCTTTGGCCTCAGGCTAAGAGTTGCATCCTCCAGTCTCATGGTTTTCAGCCCTTTGAATTTTTATTGAATTATAAGCCCTTGTTATAATTCTGGTTTCCTGATTCTCTAGTGTGCAGATGGCAGATTATGGGAATTCTCAGCCTTCATAACTGAGTGAGCCAATTCTCATAATAAATGTAATATACTTTATGTCTCTATATATTCCTATGGGTTCTCTTTCTCTGAAGAACCCTGACTAATACAGTACTTGGTAAGTATTTATTGAAAAATCAATGATTGTGACTAAATTAAAATTGAATTTTAATCAATATATATGCTACCATAATTAAGAGACTAGAGAAATATCAATGAAGGGATAGAAGCAGGAAAGCCAAGCCTTTTTCCAAAGGAGAAATTAAGCCATTACTTTGTCAATAAGGTTTAATTTTGTATATTATAGTTTATTTTGGGGAATTGAAAATGTACCAAATACTCCAGAAAATTCTGAGGTATTTTCCTGTTAAAACGTCGTTAATATTTCCAAAACTTATTTCAATAATAAATTGATTTCTGGTCTCCTTTTAAATATGTTAACAGCTATGTAAACTAGTGATCTTAGGACAATGGGAAATAAAATTTCACATTATTAAAATTAAATGTAGGTATATAACATAGTAGATTATCATTGTGTTAGTATAGCTGAACCAAGCATGTAAGATTAAATGTAATAAAAAAATAAATCCATGAGAGTGTTTTACATAATAGTGACTCCTAATTTATAAAAGACAGTTTTGAGCTTCTGGTCTAATTGTTTCATTATTTAATTAGTAGATGGAGAATATTTGGCTTTTGAAATGAAGTACACATAATGTTATCAAAAGAAATTCTAAAATAAGAATAAAGCTAATTTCATATCAAATTAAAATTAAATAATGGCATTTTTACTAAGAAACTGTTATATATAATAAACTGATATTCATGGACATTTAAAAGCGCTATTGATCTTCTCATTCTCTGAGGGCAGTATTAATGTGGCTGTAGCTTGGGTAACAGGCATGATGTAAATTTAATCACTTAACAGCTCGAAAGAATTATTTTCTCAAACTAAGTTTGTTTTCTGAAATTTCTTCTAAGGGCAAAACAAAGTCTGAAAGTGTTTTAGCAGTGAGCATAAAATATGGAAAATAAGTAGTCATTTGAGTATTAACTAAATAGGGTCCTAAGGCCAAAAGCATTAGTATACCACTGACACCCTTATTTCTCTCCTGTCCAGATGTATCTGAGTCCAACAGTCTCTTTCCACTCCTCTTGCCCCCACCTATTCTAAGACACTGCCCTCCATAGATTACTATAGTCACATCCCAGCTGGATGTGCTGCTTGAACTTTTACCTCACTAGTGATGATTCTCCAAGCAGCAGCCAGAACCTTGCTTCTAAATGCACATGTCACTCTCCTATCCTTAAGACTCCCTTGGCTTATATAACCAAGTAAAACCCAACAGCTTTAATTCCTATAGTCTCCAAGAGTCTTGGGACCTCATATCCAGATACATTTCCAATCACCTTTCTTATCCCTCTCTTCCCACATTTCATCCCTATTTTAAGTGTTGATCCTAAAACAGATCAAGAGTTACTTTATCAGAGAGACCTTTTGTGACTGTCATATCCAAACTATGCCCTTTGTTCCTCTCCCCTGCCAACTGTCCACATATGCTTCACAAACACTTCACCTGCTATTCCCTTACCCTGACTCCCATTTCGTTATCACGGTCTGGATTGCCTTTATTCATCTGGTTATTTCTTCATCCTTTGTCTCTGTCACTAAACTATGAGATGTATGAAAGATGTAGGTAAGATATATGTTGATTTTGTTCTATCACTAGCAACAACATGAATGAACTAGAGGATACTATGCTAAGTGAAATAAGCTGGGCACAGAAAACATGTCATGATCTCTCTTACACATGGGATCTAAAGACATGGAATTTATAAGTAGAGAGTGGAGTGGTGGTTACCAGAGGCTAAGGGAGGAAAGCTGATAGGAAAAAGGGCGATGTTAATCAAGGGCTACAAACTATGAGGCAGGAGGAATAGGCTTGAGGGATCTATTGCACAGCATGGTGACTGTAATAAGTGTAAAATCATGCATTATATATTTCAAAGAGAAACATGTTTCCGAAATGGTAGTATGTCAGTAAAAATAACTTGGACAAGTGCAAATTATATTATGAACTTTAAAATTTTAGAAATAAGCATATAAATCCTAGTTATACCATTGATTAGCTATAAGTCCTTAAACAAATTAGTTAACTTTCCCTGACTTCAACCTTCACATCCATATTATGGGGAAACTATTAAGCTCTTAGAATTAGTGTCATCACTGAATGAGATAAGACATGTAAACGGTGTGTCAAACAGATCCTAAAGCCTCAATATTTGGTGATAATTTTTGCTTTTATTATGAATTTTTCTGATGCTTACACTGGGACATCTTTAAAGACAAGAGCAAATAAGAAATTCAATGCCGAGTGATGGGGGCATTCCCCAGGGCTCAGGAATTCGGCTGAAGCCTCCAAACATGAGAACAGCAGATAGAAGAGCCTCCACTCCTAGATAAACTCTCACAGGGTCTTCCCAGAAGTGACCCAATTGGCCCCTTTGGCCTGTGCTTTATTCAATAAATATAGGCAAAATAAATATTAATGAATATTTATTATTTAATAAATAATTATTAATACTATAAAGTAATTATAAAAATAGAAATACGATATAAGCATAAATAGAAACATAAACATTAACTTAAATATGAAAGATGAATGTATTTAGAGAGTTACGGAGTTGGTAAGACATAGACTCAAAGAGCGAGTTGCTGGCTATTCTCTTGCTCTGAGATGAGGAGAGATGTCCCAAGAGAAGCAGTAAGCAAGAATGAGGACCTTTAAGAAAGAAAGATGGAGTTCCACTCCCCAGCTAGATAGATGACTACCAAACTGCAAAAATGTCAACTCTTCACCAGAACTCAGGCGTCCACAGACAGTGCTTAGTACCTGGCTGTGAAGACTGGTGCCTGTTTTTCTAGAAAATACTGATGGTAGGAGGCAGCTGGAACATTCCACACTAACAGGTGGGAGAGTAGGGGCAGCGAGAGTTTTGATCTGCACTCTGGTGTTGATCAAACTGCCTCTGGTGGCAGAAGTCCATGAGTTTCCCTTAGGCTGGGTGTTGGGGGTGAGTGTACAATAGCACCCCTATGTGACCCAACCTGCCGGGACCACAGCCCAGGTGGGCGGCCTGCTGAGACACGGTTAGAAGATCAATTTGTTGAAGAAAGAACTGGGTGTGTGGAGCTCACCAGTGGTAAGGTAGAGCACAGAGCACACGTTCCTCCACTTAGGCAAATGCACAGGACCATCTATCTGGGGGTGCTCTGTGAGAGTACACGTGTTTGGGGCGGGGGGTGGCATTCCCAAATAACATAAAATACACTGGGTAAGCAAATCAGCACATAAATGCCTATTATGACTTAAGGGCACCCACAGCCTCAAATTGTACAAATCATAAAAGATGCTTTATCCTTTTTCTTCCAATATCTGCTCCCCTCATGTTGATTGAAAAAGGGATGGAGAGAATGAAAGGACAGATTTTAGCCTCATCAAAATTAGCCAAGGGGAGTAGAGGAAACAAGAGTCTCTGAGGCTCACTTTTGAAATTATATCACCCGAGGAATGTTTATTTATGAAAGTGAAAATTACCAAAAAATAGAAAAGACAATCCTTAAAATCAAAAATACCAGAGGAGTTGTTGTATCTTGTGGAGATGTCTTCAGCGAGCCGGGAAAGGACAGCCAGCTGAGGAGGGCTGAGAGGAGTGATGGGATAAAAAAATAGTATTTTTTTTCCTCTGGCACATTATATTCAGCTCATTCAATAAATCGAATTAAGGTTAAAATCTGTGCCCAGACAAAAGGAAAAAGCGACTTCTTATGAAAAAATAAATGTAGTTTTGATAGATCAAAGATAAGGAGGAGGGGGGGTCGGGGGGAATGACTCTTCCTTAATGGTTCTGGGCAGAGAGCGGTAAAAGGATGCTGGGTGAGATAGTTCCCTGTCTGTGCACCAGGGAGCGCCCTAGGATCAGATTCCCCTCCGTGTTGCAGCTGTAACAAAGCAAGAAAAGTCAAATGCAGGTAGGGAAGGGCTGCTGAGAGGGTAAGTGGTGTGCACCTGGCTCTTTACGTTTACTGGATGTTCCCTATTTGGTACCCATGACCTGAGATGTATGTATTCCAGGTAGAGAGTAAACCACATGAGAAAGAAACTGAAAACGTACTTCTTTGAAAACATAATCTAGATTGCTAAATAAGTTTTACCTACATCAAATGCTTCATCAAAATCAATGATGCCTGTAATCAGAAGTACCCCATTCCCGTTTAGTTTCCCTACTTTGTAACATCCATCAATTCAGCAATAGATTATGAAAATCTAGATCTCACTCAGGCATCTAATGTGACTATAAAGAAGCGTCTCCTCCTCAGTGGAATGACTCTTCCAATTTACATCAGTTAGAAGCTGTTAGAAGTAATGGCACAGACATTAGAAAAATAAAGGGAATATGGAAAGGAAGATTGCTCATCTCTGTTTTATTCATCGCACTGCCTGTTGAGTTTATATCATTGGCTTCAGATTTATCTAGGATTTTTTTTTCTTTTATGACTAGAGACATTAAGGGCAACCTGTCATCTCTGTAAAATAACATTTGTAGTCGTCTGAATCTTCTCAGTGTAATCTTTAATAACTGTCTTATGTTCAAGTTGACAGCAAGCAAGTAATAAAATACCTAATACCATTTTATAGGTCACATAATACAACAGTTTATTTTAGCTCAGCAGGGCAATAACAGGTAACAGATAATGAAGTCACTATAGATTTGTATAATATCGTTTCTGAGTTTGCAACAGCTCCAAAAAAGCCTTAGAAATTTTCTGTGAGCTACGACAAAACAGAAGTGCATTTCCCATTTCCTCTCTTTCCAATGATTCATAACACTAACGTTAACCTCAGACATGGTGCATGTCAGCGTTCACAATTTGATGTCATTATGTAAACAAATCAACTTTTTAATGAGAGAGGATAACGTTCTCCCAGAACTTCCAATTATAAAAGGGAGAGAAGAGAGTATTCTATAGCTATTTAAATGCAAAAATCGCTAAGACCTTTTGGGCCGATACAGCAGCCACTGGCCATCTCTGGCTAGTGATGTAAATCAAAATAAAAATAAATTGAATAAAATTAAATAAAAATAAAATTAAAGATTCATTTACTTTAAGAAGATTATACTCTTTTATTATGGATCATTTCTCTTATTTTGTATAATTAAATGTTTCTGTGAGACTCTCGTTAAGATAGTTGTATTATTTCTAAAGACTGTGGTGCTATTTCTATTTTTTGTCCCTAACAATACTGCTTGTTCACAGGAATGGGTACTTGGCATCAGTTTTAGTTACAGCTTAGCACTTGGGCTGCACTGCACTCCCTGTCCCTCTGTGGTGAGCATTAAAACCCAAGATGCCATCCTTAAGGCCCATACCCAAGTGTGACAATTAGACAGCTGCATCTTACCCTTATTTTGTCTCATCATCCCGCACCCAGATTTCCCTTTCCCTCTGGAACTCTTCTAATCCTACTAATAATCAAATAATTTCTGTTATATTCTTCAGAGGATTGACTCCAGCAGCTGGATGTTCCTACAGGCCCTGCCATCCATGCTCTGTCTGCTGAAGTGGGTTTTTTTTTTATTTCTTTTCCTTTTTTTTGCTCTTCTTTCCACATCTATGAAAGGACTAATTCCTGTAATACATTCTTTATTCTGCACACTCCCACTTGAACCCTGAATGAACACTAACTGATGGTCTGGGTTTCTATAGCTAATACATAAGGAAGGCTGTTGTAGAAGTGTGAGACCATGTGTGACATTGGACCTTCCAGCTCCAATGAACATCAAATCTAATAATAGTAGTGGAAATCGGCGTTGCACTTATTATTAACCTAACAGTAAATATGGAGGAAGGTGTCTCAGGATTGGTGCAGATGCTTCAATGTGTTATTACATACCCAGGCTCTACTTTCAGTCTCCATCACCCTCAGCTTTAATCTTGTTTTTATTATCAGTGTTTCATTGTCAAAATATGGCTGCCATGTCCCCAGAAATTATACCTGTGTTCAGATCATGAGAAGACATCAGGAGTAGGAGCAGGACCAACCACAGGGGTCCACTGGGTTATAAAATCCAATATTTTACAGACTCTTTCCTGTCTAACCTCTTATTTTATCTCATTGGTCAGTCATGAGTCAGCATCAAAGAAAACAAGATCACAGTGAGTGACTCAGGCTGATCCTAGGCAATCTCTTATAAGTGGCAAAACTGTCTGTTTACCCTAATAACAAGAGATCTCTCACCACTGGCCAAACAAATCAAGCTTCTTACATAAGGAAAGGAATATATGGGGGGGGGTGTAGAATGCTTTTGAGATAGATAATCAAAAATGTTAGCCTCCATTGGGAGAAGAAACAGACTATAATAAGGATGCAGCAGGAACCCCATGGCATCTGGAATGTATAGCACACAGGTGATAGAAAGGTAACAAACTAGAAAAATGAAATGCTAACATTTTGGACTTGACTGTAGAAAATTGAAGACAATAGAAGAATGTGAAGCAAAAGATGGGCACAAACGTATCTTGGAATGAAATCCAGTTCAAATATTTTGGATTCTCTTTACAATGACTCTCTCATCAAAAGAGGAGAAGTAAAGATGAAGCACTAGGACTATGAACCCCTTTCGCAGGTGTGGAGGTGATAACCATGCAGCAGTAATAAGCCAACCGGGCTTCCTCTATATGTCCTTGTCATTTTTCCTGTTCTGTTCCATGGAGCAGCCAGCCCCTCAGCAGGTGACTAGGAAGCCGCCACTGTGTGCAGGTACTTCATTCACCATCCCTGTGTCCCCCGCTGCTTTTCTGCTGGTGCTATCTGCTATAAGGTGGATTTAAGAGTGCCAACTCTCAGCTGTACTTAGAGAGAAAAGCAAGCTAAGGAAAACGAAATAAAGTCTTTGGCTACTCTACTGATCTTAGTACTTCATCATTTAGTGTCACAAACTAGCTAAGCTCTGAACATTGATAATGGTGCTTTTCTAGAATTAAAAATACATTAATTTCCTTCTTGGTTTAATAACTTTCCACAAATGTCCATTTACCAATAGAATTTTAATGATAACCAAGCTTATCGTTAAAATAAATGTACCTATGTACACCTTTTTATTTAAATCAGTGATCCCATTTCTTTAAAGCACAATTCATGTCCTGGATAAAGATCCCTTATTTTTAAATGACACCCCCTGTAATTATTTATATATCTATATTTAAAAAGACAAGCAATATACTTGTCAGAGGAAGAGATGGCTGTGAAGAGTAACTATTCTAAATTGTAAAGCTTTACGTTTAATATTTCATTGGATGGTACACATTGATAACTGTTTCTGTCATAATTTATAAGAGGAAGTTGAGCACTCCGCTCATTACCCCAAATTTACACTTAGAAAAATGAAATGGGTTTCTACGAGTTCTTGCCACCCTTGGATGCATTGTGTTGAGAGAATATAAAAGGGTAAATCTGTTTTCAGATAGACAAATAGTTTTCTAGTTATAAGAAGTCCTCTAGTCAAAGATAAGGGAGATGAGAAAATATTAAATAAAGATATTAAAGAAAAAAATAAACTTCCAAGTAAAATTGGAATATTTATAATGTAGAAGCTTTGATAAGGGTCAGAAGAAACTATATCTTGAGTTTTGAGATCAATCATGACATTACAGAAGCATTAAAATTAATGAAGAATACCATTTACAATGATATAATTTATAAACAGCTTACAATTTCAACTGGATGTGATGCAATCATGTTATTAAGTTCTCTTCTCTTACTTCACTGGAACACTTAAGAACTATAAGGTATTCCAAAAGTCTCCATACACAGGGAAAAGCTGCATAACAACAGATATCATGGAACATGTTTGCCATGAGTAGGAGAGAAGACTTCGTGTATGTATAGAAAGAGGTGGCCAACATGTAGAGAATATTTTATAAAAATTTTGTAGTAAACATTTTCTAAATAAAGGTACTTCTAGCTATACTTTCCCACTTTTCCCATGTATGGCAACTTCCAGGACACCCTGTAGTTTTATTAATAGTGTAAGTATTAACAGGGGAGGTATTAGCCTATATTAAGAAAAAAGTAAATTGAAGCATTCTCCAATCTACTAAAATTTAAAGTTTTCCAACTGTTCATTTACTAAATCTAAGAGAATACAAAATGTCGGTAGACTGAATACTTTGAAATAGAAAAGTCACATGATGTTCATGAGGCGGCTCAGCCCTAGAGACTGAATTGTCATTTGCCCGACTTTGCACAGGTTAAAGAATGCATCTCTGCATTGCAACTTACTTTCCTCTCTTAACTCCTCTGACGAACCAAATTCATCCTATTTGACAGATAAGCAATCCTCCAAAGGGCTCCATCCCATTCTTCAGTATCTGTAGATCATCGTTATCAAGCTCCTACCAATGTGGGGGCATCTCAGCAGCAGCAGATGGCAGCTGCCTCAACAGTGAACACACTAATGTTTTTCTCAGAATAAGAAACAATAGTTTTGACAAACCCGAAACTGAAAATGTCATTGAGCTTCAGACCAGAGTCATTTGGGTAATAGAAGACAAATTGCTGACATTTGTTTTCCAGCTGTACTTCTGATTATTAAATCTACTGCAAACCCACCTTCACTGGCCCTCCCTGGATGAAGTCACCATGGAAGTTAATTTTACTCATTCCTCTATACACCTCTCATTTTCCTTATAATATTGCAGAGAATAAACATCATAGTGGGGCAGTTCAACATTGCAATGTATTTAGAAAATACCCCTGATTATTTTTGAGTAAGCTCATATTCTCCTGGTTGGGTAAGTGAAGAAGCTGAAGTACAGAACAGCTTTTAGTTAAGGACCCTGAGAAGGCTGGTAAATGCCCTAAATCTGGTTTCACTTTTGAGATATGCAGTTCAATGCCTAATGCACCTGCTTATCTTGTTTTTGCTCTGTCATCTGGTGCATTTGATGAGGGCCTCGTCATAGATACCCTTGAGGGGAGTCAATGTTTGACAATGACCCTGCATTGTCTTCTTCCTTTTAATGACTAATTCTGTTTATCAGGGAATCTTGAGGAAACTATCAAATTTAGAAAAAAAAAAAGTTACACAGAATTATTTTCTTGAGCAGGCTAATAATTTAGGCCCATGGTTTGTTAATTTTAATATTATTATTTTCATTTCATATGAAGAAATTAGGCATTGAAGAGACTGAATCACGGGGTTATAAAGCACACCCCTTTATTCCAAACCATCATTTTAGAAAATGAATGTGAAAAGGGATAGGATTTCCTAATTGCACATGGAAAATTCCTTTAGTAAACAAAGGCAAAAGCCACATGCAATAGATACTGTGACCGTATTTTGACATTATATACTCCTTGGAAATTATTTTCAGATTGAGAAGGAGTGTGACCTTCTTACTTAAACTCTTCAATATTTGGTCATGTAAGAGGCTTCTTCTGTTCCTTCAAACAGAATCAAGCATTCTCTAACGAATCCCATCAAAGATCAGAACTAAGAATAACAACCACTTGCTAAAGAGCTGGAACTTAAAGAAGTATTATACTTACTATTTTTTCTTCTATGGATGTTGGTTATAGAGTTACAATACTTTTTAGGCAAAACGTTTAAATCTCATATAAATTTAGCAAAATTGAACAAAAAAATAAAGGGTAGGGAAATGGAAAAAAAGAAAGGGAAGGCTAGGAAGAGGAAAAAAGAGGAAAGGGAGGGAGGAGGAAGGACAGAAGGACGCTAGTAAAATGAGATAAGGGGAAAAAATAGGAGATATTAAAAGTTGAGAGAATGGAAGAAAAGAGAAAAGCAAAGGAGAGGAAATCAAGACACTATGAACAAAAGGAAAAGTCTAGATTTGATTCCTGTGCCTTCGAATATGTGTTCCTCCCTGAGACTGTGCTGTTTGATTTCAAATTTAGGTTCACTGGAAGACTCAGGGGCCAAGTAAAAAGCACTTGCTCTGAGCACACAAAGAAGACAGGCCCCCCACAAATGACTTGCCTCTCAGACGGTTTCCAGGCACTTTCGATCTTTTCAGAAGTTCCGACTCCTAGCTCCAAGCACCTCAAATCACCATTGAACTAGAAAGCTTTTCAATGGAAAAAAAACAGCTTTCTTCAGGGCAGAAATAAGCAGATGTGGACGGGCTGAAGGCATCCTGAATACACGTGCTTGAAACAAAGCTAGATTTTGCTCAAAATTCAGAACTTAATGTCTTTAAGTCCCAAATAATTAATGACAATCACAATTTGCAGATGAATCCAATAATATTTCTCATTCAGATTCCTGCTTCTTTTGTTTCTATTTTTATTTTTTCTATGTATTATTTTTTATCAGATCAGATAGATGCCATAAGAACATGCTTTTTATTCTCTAAATTGTGGTTGTTAAAATTAGTTTTTCATAAAGAAGAGACTGACAGAGAAAGAAAGGAGGTGAGTATGATTTCCTCTGAAGGAGGATGGGGACAGGGTAAAATGCCCTGATTCTCCATTGCTGTTGCTTTATTTCTTAGGAGAAAAGTACTTTTTTAAAAAAATTTGTTTTTTATTGTTGGGGATTCATTGAGGGTACAGAGAACCAGGTTACATTGATTGCATTAGTTAGGCAAAGTCCCTCTTATAGTTGTGTCCCACTCCCAAAAGGTGTGTCACACACTGTGACTCCCCCATTCCCCTCCCTCCTTTCCTCCCTCTGCTCTCCCCTTCCCCCACCTCCCATTCCCCACCATGTACTAGGTCATCAATTGTCCTCACATCTGAATTGAGTACATAGGATTCTTGCTTCTCCATTCTTGTGATGCTTTACTAAGAATAATGTGTTCCACTTCCATCTGGGTTAATACGAAAGATGTAAGGTGTCCATCTATTTAATGGCTGAATAGTATTTCATAGTATACATATACCACAGCTTGTTGGTCTATTCTTGGGTTGGTGGGCATTTAGGCCGCCTCCACATTTTGGCTTTTGTAAATTGAGCTGCAATAAACACTCTAGTGCAAGTGTCCTTATGGTAAAAGGATTTTATTTTTCTTCTGAGTAGATGACCAGAAATGGGATTGCAGGATCAAATAGGAGGTTACATTTGAGTTCTTTGAGGGTTCTCTATATTTCCTTCCAAAAAGGTTGTATTAGTTTGCAGTCCTACCAGGAGTGTAAAAGTGTTCCCTTCTCTCCGCATCCATGCCAGCATCTGTGGTTTTGAGATTTTGTGATGTGGGCCATTCTCACTGGGGTTAGATGATATCTCAGGATGGTTTTGATTTGTATTTCTCTAATAATTAGGGACAATGAGCATTTTTAAATGTTTGTTAGCCATTCATCTGTCTTCCCTAGAGAAGGTTCTATTCATCGCTCTTTCCCAGTGATATAAGGGATTGTTGGCTCTTTTTATGTTGATTAATTTTCCGTAGATTGTAGTTATCAAGCTTTTCTTTCATTCATAATATGCAAATATCCTTTCCCATTTGTAGGTTGTCTGTTTGCTTTGGTTGTTGTCTCAGCTGTACAGAGCTTTTAATACTTCATTTTGTTTGGAACCAGAAAAAATACCTTGTACAACTAAGGCAATTCTTAATAATAAAAAAAAAGCTGGGGGAATCAGCCTACCAGACTTAGGCTGTACTACAAGGCCACAGTGATCAAAACAGCATGGTATTGGTACAAAAATGGAGGCATAGACATCTGGAACTGAATAGAAAACCAGGATATGAAACTAACATCTTACAGCCACCTAATCTTTGATAAACCAAACATGAACATACACTGGGGGAAGGAATCCCTATTCAATAAATGGCGATGGGAGAACTGGATATCCACATGTAAAAGACTGAAACTGGACTTGCATCTTTCTCCACTCACAAAAATTGATTCAAGATGGATAGAAGTCCTAAAGTTAAGGCATGAAATGATAAAAATCCCCAAAGAAAGCATGGGAAAAAACACTTGAAGATATCGACCTGGGAAAGCTTTATGAAGAAGACATCTGTGGCAATTGCAACAACAACAAACAAATGGGACTGAATTAAAAGGAAAAGTACTTTAAGCTTTAAAAAATGTAATCTTTCCTGAAACTTAATAATTGTTTTATTTTTGTAAAGGGTAAGAAAACCATAGTAACTTTTCTGCATATGGTGGGGGAATTATTGGCAAAGAATCAAAAGGAAGGGTTCTAGACCCATTTTTGTTGCCAGTTGTAAGACTATGCAAATAATTTAGGGTCTTTATTTTCTTTTCCTCTTGTAGGAGCACACCATCAGCTGCCCTATCTCATAAGCAGGGCTTAAGAACAGTTTGCTGAGTGAAGAAACTCATTGTTTCTGAGTGGAGAAATACATTTAAAAGCTCTCTGCATAGGTAAAAACACATTATTTTTATTATTGTAAAGAATTAAGAGGTTAACTTCCAACCCATATACCCATGTTTCTAAGGCAATACATTTATTTATACCAAGAGAATTATTTTCTCTTTTATATAACAACCTTCTACAAACAAGATTGTTTTGTCATTCATGAATGGTTTTTCATCCTTTAAAAGGATAGTTTATCTTCATGTATTGAAAGGAGCATCTTATTAAAAATCTATTACTTTTTTTTCCCTGCTTATACTAGAATGCATTGATTTAATGCTCCCTGCACATATCCAGGAATCTTAAAATCTGGCTTCTGAGTATTCTGCACTCTAAGTAACCCTTTGTAGACACTGATGTCTTTCTGGGTTATTTTTTCTTTTGCTGTGCACCTAGGAGATGAAGACATCTGAAGCTCCCCCGGGAGTTTACAGAAACAAGTGTCAACAGCTGTGCAATTGGCTTGCCTGTGCCAGCTCATTTGCTCTGAAGAGAAAAGGCAAAGACAAGCTGATCCCAAAATGGTCAGATGGAATGAAGGCATTGATTATGTCAATGCAAAAATAATTGGATACATAGTTACTATAAACAGCCTTTGAAGCATTTCAATAGCTGTAATTCCATCCATTGCTACCATCTAGCCTTGGCAGAGAAGCCAACTCTCAATTTTTGTTATGGATGGATTTAAGCAAAACACATTTAGTGCATCGCCTAATACTAGAAAATCACTAACAAATGACAGTTAAGATAGATCTTGCGTATCGGTTATTTCTGATTGTTACAAAAGAAAATTGTATAAATGGGCTGGATATTAAATTCCTGATTCAAACCTCAAATGCTATCTAGTATCTCTATTGTATTTTCATAGTTTGCTTAATGTTCACAAAATAAGAAAAGCACATCCTTTCTTCAAAGTGTTCTGCTCCCGCTCTTCAACCAGCCGCTGTCTGATGATCTCACGTGTGCATCACTGAGAGGCTGGTGATTTTGCCTTGGCAATCCAGTTCAATCGTGTTTTTCCCATCCTCACTTTCTCTTCTGATAACAGAGGAAGAGAGACTCGGGTCTTTCTGAGGTGTAACCTCTAGACCTCTTCCCTTTTGCACCGTCATGTGGGTTGCTTCATTCATTCTCTTAGTTCAGTGGTTCTCAAAATACGGTCCTCAGATGAGCAATATTAGCATGACTTAGGACTCTGAATCAGACACTATGGCGTAGTGTGCTTCTGGTGTTGAGTTTGAGTATCATTAAGTTACTTCAGCAATCCTCAATACTAACTACATCTTTGAATCCTGTGGGAAATTCTTTTTTTTATTTATTTTTTTTAAATTAAATGATAGCTGTGTACATTAATGTGATCATGGGGTACAGTGTAGTGTTTTCATATACAATTTGAAATATTTTCATCAAACTGGTTAACATAGCCTTGATGTCATTTTCTTAGTTATTGTGTTAAGTCGTTTATATTCTACTTTTAGAATGATTCACTTGTACCCTTAAAAGATAAACCACTGGGGACCCACTCCCAGAGATTAACTGGTCTGGGATGGCCCAAGCACTGAAAAATATTTTTTAACTCTTCCCAAATGATTTCAACATGATGCCAAGGTTGAGAATAACTATGCTAATAGCCTTTCTCTCTTCTATATGTAATATTTTCAACCTCATTCCTACCACTGGATCTTTCACATCAACATATATTCAGTGCACACTCCGATTAATAAAAAATGGTTCCCTTCTGGATTCCCTGAAGATTCCTTTCTGGAGACCTGAAGCCATGAAACATCACCTCTCCTCCTCATCCCCACGAACTCTCCAATGTGCTCCAACCTGAATTCTAGTCTCAATATCTCGCTGAAATTGCTGCTCTGGGAGTTGCCAATGAACTTCGTGCTGCCAAACCTAAATGACACATCTCTGCCCTCATCACCCCCTTCACTTTTGCTGTCTCCGTAACATATCTTCTTGGATTTCATAAAACTCCATGCCCTTGGTTTCCTCCTGCAGCACCCCCACTATCTTTTGTAAGATTGTCCTCTACCCAACTGCTAGAGTTTGAAGAATCTCAAGCTTATGCCTGAGTTGTATTTTCTTTCTTATATTCTCTTTCCAACAAAGTTTTGACCATTCTTTTGGCTTTCAATATCATCTACAGAAAAAACTTCCAATCTATTCCAATTTTTCTGTGACCTTCATATTCAAATGTCTGTTTCCGATTTTTCTTTTGCTAATCTCAGAGACAGTTCCACCTTCACATACACAAACCTGAATTCTTACCTGTATGTCTCCTTGTCTTCCCCAACTCAGTGAATAAACATAATAATCTACCCAGTTCCTTGAGCTGAATGTGGGGAGAACATTGTTCCCTTCTTTAATTTCCTATGTCCAAGAAACAGAATGTAAACTGTGAAATGTACCTGGTATTTATCTACCTCTTATCTCCACCATTACCAACTGAGTCCACAGCACTCAGATTTCTTATCTGGAATATTGCCTTTTAATCCCACTTCTTACTTCCAGTTTGGTTCCTTCCTACTCTATTTTCCACTGAACTGCCAGAAAATATCATTTTAAAACCTAAAGCAGCTCCAGTAGCTCTCCCACTCAGAACTCCTCAGTAGTTTCTCACTGCCTTCACGCTCCTTCTCCTGTGCTATTGTGACCTGATAGCCGTTCATCCCTATGGGGAGTGGGCTGTGGGTGGCAGGGGCCAGCCTGGGAAAGGCTCAGAGAGTGATCCCCAACCACTTCTCCTCCTTTAACAACATTCTCTTCACCTGTCAAAAGCCACATAGCCCAGGCATATGCTCCTTGTTATCAGCAAATACACAGTTTTCCCTCTTTAAGGTTGATTTATACCCCACGTGCTAAGATTTATGGAACCTTGTTAAGACACCATATAAATAAAACTGTTTCCACAGCTCAGGTGCTGGCTGCAGCCATCAGCTGCATCAGTTCTCCCGAGGCCATTCTATCTCTCCTCTCCTGTCTTTCTTTGTGTTTCTGTCTTTCTTGGCTTTACTTTATCATTTCCTGCCATTTCCACTCAGGTCAACTCTCCCTCCTGGCACTGGGTCATGAGAATCTCTCCAACTAGTTCTCATGCCCTAACTCCCTGTTCCTCAATCTTGCTTACTTTGGTCCAGTCTCACTGGGTTTTCTTCACTTATCCATAATGGACATTGCCCACACCCAATCTCTGGCTTCTATTTTAATGTGGGTCTCATATCCCAAAGAGAGGTTTTCCATAACCAATCCACTTAAAATGAGTCCTGTAGTGAGTAATGCTATATCACAGTTTCTTTTTCTGTGCAATCACAAATTGCCATGATGTACTGTTCATAATTTTTCATTGTTGTTTCTTAGCTCCATTAAACTATAAGCACAAGACCATGTCTGTCTTACTTACATTTTTTTTCCTAGTATGTCTCAAAGAACATTATCAGAGTTAAGTATTCGATACTCTTTTACTGTGTGAATTTTAAATTGTTTAAAATTTAAAATTTAAATTTTAAATTGTTAGCATTAAGCACCACCCTTTAATTACAAATTGCAAAACTTAGTGACCTATTGTTGGAAAAAAATATTTCCAGGAAGCTCAGGATCATATTCTCCATATATTTGCATAGGCAATTATTCATTTAAGAACCCTTTGCAACCAGCAAACATAACAATAAATATACATGAATGAAACTATTTCTGTCTATTTTTCAGTAACATGGTGTTAATAGTGTTAAAATATAAGAGTCACCTTCCAAGTTCTAAGGGTACTTGGGTCAGAGGGCCTTGTTTCAAAATACATGTGAGTTGTCTCCAAAAAAAGTATAAGACCTTGATATCCATAGTAGGCATATTTAAGGACAAACTCAAAAATAAAAAATACTGAAAAGATTAACAATGTTAATAAATAATTATTTAACATAGCTGTCGCTATAGTATAGATTGCATGAGTGTTTTATTTCTTTACTTTACCATTGTGTAACTGCACTAAGCATAAATTCACCTGGAACAGATTCTGTGCCCATAATGAATTTTGTTTAAATTCTTCTTCCATGCCTATTTTTACTGCCCTCAAAAAATGATATTTTGGTAGCAAAGTATTTAAAAATAATCCTACAGAGAACAGAAAACAAGATTAAAATTGTGTAATATTGATACTTCACTGAGTACATCATTCAGCAGCGATTGAAATCGGTAAGAATCTATCAACAGATTATTCCAGAAATTGGTTTTCTTTTCTCTTAGCAAAGGCCTACAGATGTCGAAGTGCAAAGCAGACTTCACACTTAATATGTCCCTTGATGTAAAAAATCCGACAAACATTGTACATTTTTGGTCAGCATTTGCTACTGTTTTGGTTTTCATTTAATGATTCTTTCCGACAGATATTCCTTTTAGCAGATGTTTCCAAGTGCAATCCTAGCCACCTACATGCTGCCTTATGAGCTAACAATAACAACAAAAGAAATGAGGGGAATAGTGTGTCAGTCCAAAGCATCATCTTAAGTATCATCATCATTGGTGATAGGTTACTATTTATTCATTTTCCAAGTGAGAGTCCCTCTTTCATAGGAAATGCTCCCATTTTCCCCCTCAGATCCCTGATGTGAGGCATCTACATAGACAAGTTGATAACCTAGAAAGTCCAGGACAAAAAAAAACCAAAAAAACCAAACAATATGATTGGCTAAGTAAGATAATGTGGTTTTACTAGTTTTCAAAACAGAAGAATCTGACTTAAACATCTCCAAAAGTTATGGACATTTTAGTTTCTCTATATTTTATTTCATCAGTGCTATAAACAGGGCACAATTTTCCAGGCTCATTCTCTGAAATGCCCAGCAAGATATGTTCGGAATGTATAGCAAACTCCTTTTGAAAAAAATAATCACATCATAGACCTTTTAATGATATAAATGATTCATTTCTCCTGTTATAGGAAGAGTTTCCAGTTGCTGAGTGTGTACACACACAGAATATTTATATATATGTGTGTGTATATATAAATATATACACAGACTATATACATACATATATATATGTATATATATAGAGAGAGAGAGAGAGAAATCTTGACAAGTTGAAAGGCTGAATGATTGCATAATGTTGCAATATAATAGTAAGTGGTGATCATTTAGTGACCCTGATAGATGACACTGACCAGGCGCGCAAAGAGAAAATGACCCAACCATGCAGTGCTACCATCAAGTGCATATGTGTCCTTCTTATTTATTTCTTTTATTTCTGTCAAAAGATGAGTGGATAAGAATACAGTATGAAGACATTTTGTCTCCAAGTTCACAGATGAGAGGATTTTGCTCTGGATAAAGAAAATCACATAGGCACAGTGTTTAACAAGGCAAGCAAGTTCGGCAACAAAAGCAGTAATGCCTGGCCACCTTGTTGACATGATCTTCAAATCAGAAATCTCTAACAGAGACAGGTGATGGCCATGTGGTTTCAAGCTCCTTCCCAGACAAGGCTGTCAGGAGCTTGTATCATAAGTAGTGGCAGGTTGCAGAAGGAAATGTCAGAAATATTGGGAAGGATTTAGAAAATAACTTTTCTATATAGAATATGGTTTCAAAATAGTATGAACATATGAGCAAGGATAAAACTGAGTATATGGACACTTGTACCTAAGAATTTGAATAGAATCATGTTATTTCTAAGAGTATATAATTTGTCCAAAAATGCATGTAAATCAACCTATTTTTCCTTATTTCAAATATGTTAAGATTATTTATGTTTATCTTAATTTTTGAAGGGCTAAATGCTTATTTGTAGAATAACCACATTTTAAGTAGATTGGAGAGACAGAAGTAAAATCAACTTTAATCAAGAAATATGAACTGAATTCTAGATTAAATGAGAATAAACAGAATGACCATGAGTCACTGGTTAGCCAACCTTTAATCTGGGGGCCACAGTTCACAAATGGCTGCAACATTTTCTCCAGCACTAAATTGAAATGAGCTGACAGAAATTCATTCATAACAAACCAAAAAGATCAAACTATGTACCTTATTCTATAAATAAGCCATCAAAGTAAAAGGTGTTACTTACAAAAATATAATGTAAGAATTGAACAAATTATACAATTTATTAGGTTATGTAATTTAATAGGTTACTATTTACCAAGTACAGGTCGAATAATCATGACCTTTAATGAGGAAATATTCTTTTGTAAGTCTTTTCTAGAGACCAGGCGCAATGGCTCATGCCTGTAATTCTAGCACTCTGCAAGGACTAAGCAGGATTGCTTGAGCTCAGGAATTTGAGATCAGCCTGAGTAAGAACAAGACCTTGTCTCTACAAAAAATAGAAAGATTAGGCAGGTGTTGTGGTGGGTGCCTGTAGTCCCAGCTACTCAGGAGGCTGAGGAAAGAAGATCGCTTGAGCCGAAGAGTTGAGGTTGCTGTGAGCTAGGCTGATGCTACAGCACTCTACCCAGGGAGATAGAGTGAGATGCTGTCTCAAAAAAATAAAATTTTTTTATTATTTCTGAGTTTGAGAGTTCAATAAAAGTTGTACTTTGGAACAGAAATGAGGAGAGATTTCTAAAGTGAATTAATGGTAATTACCAATTAGTAGACCAGAGCACAGCATAAAAAGTGTTCTTTCACAGTTCTGCAAGGCAGGTAAGAATTTTTTTATTACTTGGAAATGCCACCATCATATCATAATAGGGAGATATTGTCCTAAGGAAGATCATTTCAGCTTTTATTAATATCGTAAGGAATGGAAAATCAGATTACTATATGCTTTTATTTGGATCATTCTGTCTTTGGAGGATGGTTTTGCCTTTGCTTTTAAACATTATAGAAAGTAGTAACAGAGAAAAGAGAGATCTAAGAATTACAGGTATCAAAAGACACGTGTGAAGTACATAGTACAGATTTTTTGTAAACATTTAAATATAGGTCCATACAAGGCTTACAAAGTAGATGGCATGTGTGACTCCAGCTTACTATGGAAACAGGTAGCTACCAACACTGTCTTCTAGAATATTTAATCTTATATTCTAAAACTATCATAATGACAATCACTTTTAACATATGCTCAGGGGAATAATATCAAAGCTGATATACTTTCCTGGCAGACTGTCTACCCATACCTATGCTAGTGAAGGCACAAATGTTTAGAAATCATTTCATAAGACATCTTTGCCAATATAGTTAGTTATATGATTACTTATAACGTGTTCCTTGTCTGCCTCTTTAATAATATGTGTATTAAAGGATAATGGGTCCTGGAAAACCATTATGTTTTATCACATAACACAGGGTGTTGTTGACATGAGGGCCCAACTATGCCAAAGCTGTGATGATCTTGTGCAGTAACCTCTGGAATCGTGGCTTAGGCAAATGAGAGTCATCCATGCAGCTGGCACATGTGCTTTAAACTCACTAGCTGAGAACATAAATTCTGGTTTTCTCTTTAGAGAATCCAATGTCCATGACCAATAAATAAAGAAATAAAGAATCTTCCTTTACCCCTTACCTTGACAGAAACTCATAAGGTCTGAAGGAAACTAAAATTATGATGTAATTCAAAGCTATAACAATACATGCATACATATTAAACATACATTATCATAGTTCTTATCATCCTACATTCCTACACATATACCTAGATAGCTATAAAAGCTACTGATTCTACCTATGGCATCTTTCATATATATAAAACATATATTACATATTTATGCATTTATATGTTAGATTTATTTTATATATAAGATATACCAATAAGTATTGCTATAATATGAATGTTCGTGTCTCTCCAAATCCATACGTTAAATGCCTAACCCCCAGGGTGGCACTATTAGGAAGAGGTGCTTCTTAGATTACAAGGGTGGAATCCTTAGGGTTGGGATTAGTAGGTTCATAAGAGATCACAGAAAGCTAGTTAGGTTGTTCCACCATGAGAGGACACAGTGAAAAGGTACCACCTAAGAAATCAGGAAACAGACCTTCTCCAGATACTACATCTCTTAGCACCTTAATCTTAGATGTCTTATTCCCCAGAACTAAGAATATTTGTTTTTTATAATAAATGTTTGTAGTGTATGATATATATAACATGTGTATATATACAAATACACATATACACATATGTATTTTTTCTGTGCCTTTAACTAAATTATAAATCCATAAAGGCCATAAATTACATTGTATGCCTCTTTCCATCTCTCATATTTATCATCATACTCTATAAAATGTAATAGATTCTCAATGATTTTTCTTACATTTTTTTGTTAACTTAAGGTAGCTTAAATTTTTATATAGTTTTTTTTTTTTCACAAAATTTTTCCCTTCTTTTCCTACATTTATCTGTAGGTTCTAATTACAAATACTAGGAGCAGTGTGGTACAGAACTGGTTTGGGGACATGAGGTTAAATTGTTTTTCTCCCATTTAAGAGCGCTATTTCTTTCACCAAGTTACTTAGCCTGCATCTCCTATAAAATATGGTACTAATGCCCACATAATCTAATTCATAAGTTGTAGTGAAACACATATTATTATACACATGTGTTCAAAACTGGGAAAGTTCAGGTATAGTTCTAATAATGGCCAAGGCAAAGATGAGCTAACCACCCACCAAAGCAATTTCCTCTTCCTCCTGAGCACACAATGAGCCTAGCTTTTGCTAGAATTTTGGTGGCCTAGAAGATTACTATTCTAAATTCTAGAATATTCTAGAAGATTGAGCATTGGGAGCCAACTACTGCCACAGTAAACCAGAGTCAAATCCTGCCAGCTATTAGTTTAGGTAAGTAAATAATTACTGGAACATAGACTCACCCATTCACGCATGCATTATCTACAAATGCCTTTGAATTGAAATGGAAAACTTGAGCAGTTGTGACAAAGGCTATATAGACCCCCAAGCCCTAAAATATTTATCATCTGGCCTTTTTAAATAAGGTTGTTGACCCCGTACTTCAGCAAAAAATATAAACTTATTGTATAAATTCACTGAAATCATTTGCTTTGCTGGTTACAGCATACAGCATTATTTTAGCTAGCACCATGATCTCACTGTCTCCTAAAATGACTGCTTCCCTACTCAGCAATAATCCCAAAGATAGTTATTTTTTCTGTGATATTAAAAAAAATTAAACCAACAATCAAAATAAATGGTGTGAAAATGCAATGTTAGGAATTTTCTGATTGGAAAATGTTAATTATCCAATTGTATAATTAGGAGGTCTTCTTTGAAACAGCACTGATTATTTGATATCACAAATTATTTCTGAAAATTTTAAGTCTTATACTTCAGGTAGGGTAGTAAACTTACACAGTAAACTTCTTTTTCACTGTAAAATACACATGCGACAGAGATGCTACTTGTCTGGATAACACATGCCTAGACATGTTGTATGTCTATGTTCTGGTGAAAAGAAATCAGAAAAACTGGGGTATCTAAATTCCAAGGAGTGTCCCTGACTGAAAGGATGATGCTTTCTCCATCTTCTGCTTCTTCACACTGGCTGAAATATGACATGACGGCTGAAGGTAAGGAGTTTTTTTCTTGGACCTAGAGGTGGAAATTAGTTATCACAGATGATACTTCAACAAGATGGGAGCCTAAATCCCTGGCGATTTTTGAACTTTTATGCCAGCCCAACGCTTCCTACTTTTATATAAGACAAGCATAAACTCCAGCTTGGTTAAACTATTTTTATTTTGAGTTTTGTTATTTGAGGCCAAACTTAATCCAATCTGATAGAATAGATACGTGAGTTAGAAATTAATAATTTATTAATAATAAGAAAAGGAAAATATGACATTTTGAAAGAAAAAATCAGAGTATAGGTATAATTATCAAAAATCCTACACAAGAGTGATGATATTTTTGAGCTATATAAATGAATATTCTCCCTCATATTTCCCTTTATTAATATTCTGACACTCTGATAACAGTCATCTATTTGACTGGGAAAAGTTTAGCATTGTTACAACAGAAGTACAAAGAGAAAAACATGTTAGTAACCAGCTGCTGACACCCAAAATGGGATTCTGTAGCTAGTAATGAACAAGGGGTTTTGTGTAAAACAAGAGGATTTTATAAATCTAATTTGCTTAATAAATGAGAACAAACTGGGGAAGGGAGGGCAGAAGTTGGAGATTTTCTCCTAAGGAGCAGCAAGATACCCTTCTACCCACTGTGTTAGGCTGCCTGGCATGTTAGGGTACAATGTACAGATGCTAAAGAGAAATTTGAACCCGAAAAGCTGCCTCTCCTGGTCCCAAGGGATTGTGAGAGGAAGAAGGAAGACAGAATATGAGATGCCACATGAGAATAATCTCCTTCCCATCTTACTCTTCATAGATGTCACCTTTAGGAACATTCCAATATATGTGAGGGGCAGGTGGGGTAACACCGAGGCTAATGAGCCACCTGATTTGTTACAGCCCAGGGCACCCTTCAGATCTGGCTTCAGTTTGGCACAATCCAAAATGGCGCAGGAGCAAAGCTGCATATGGATGGATCTGAGGCTAGACCCTCTGGTTTCCTATAGTCTGGAACTCTATAAGGGAAACATAAGAATGCTCCTGTGCCCTGAGAATGGACGTCATTCATGAGTGACCTGGTGGAGTGGCACAGGGCAGAGACACAGCAGCCACATGCAGATCAGATGGAGATGTCTGTCTGAGTCCGTGGACTCCAATGGCAGCAGCCATTGCTTCGCCAAAAGGATTTGAAAAACAAAACAAAACAAACCAAGATGGGATCTTAGCAGTGAAAGAAAAAAAAAATGACAAGACTGCACTAAGACTCAATGAGAATTCAGAAAACAGTAACTAGTGACAAATGATATTCATCCCTCTCTACTGCAACTAAGTTACCTTTCCCACATACCTACCCACTGTCAAAGGCAGACCATAAAGAGGAAGAGCTCAAAGAAACCAAGTGTTATATTTAAAAGGACAGAGTTTATCAAAAGGACAGTTAACAAAGATTTCTTTAAAGATTTTAAATTGTAACATTTTTATCGTATTATTTTTTTCCTTCACCTAGTGGGTAGGGATCATAAGATTAGATAAGATAATCAATAAAAATGTACGTTTTTCTTATTCTCAGTATTCTGTGAGTTAATTGTTCGATCACTCTCTTTACAACATTTGAAGAAAAAGCAGGGTAGTCACTGTGTTTTAATTGTACCAAAGAGCTTTCTAATAAAATATTTTCTTTAGAGATTAAAATAATTTAAGTGTAGATCTCAATATTTCTTCCATGTGGAAAATATTAAAACTGCTATATGAATATGAAACATTAGAATGAGGCCGAACTAAATTATTCATAATTTCTCTCAGGTAACTTCAGAGAGGAAAAAAATAATCCATCAACTTACTCACATTTGGATGATCCATGTCTTCCTTTTTTATAAAAATGTCATGTTCATTTGGGCCATCAATGCATTGCACAGGCTGTTTTTCTCAAAGATTCTCTCTTCTGTTTTTGTTATCATAATGTTATTATGATATTATTATCATAATTTCTAGTTTCATTATATTGATGCTGCACGGTGCAGTATGAGTCATTTGTTATCACTCATTTAGCATTAGGAAAAAAACACTTATGTTATCACTTATGTTCCTATCTTTCATGTAAAATTGTCTAGAAATATAATACCAATGTGATAGCATTCTGTGCTAGCCCCTGGTTTATGGTCTCACTAGTCCCAATCTAACCTTCATTGCCTGTTCTGTAATAATGTTGATAAACGGCAATTCTTTCTCAGGGGGAATGATGCTAAACTTCGTCACTAGAGGGCGTGAAAGAGACACTGGAGGAAGAAAGTTGTTTTAGGTTGTTTTTTTTTTTTTTTTTTTTTTTTTGGCCGGGCCGGGTTTGAACCCGCCACCTTAAGTATATTGGGCTGGCCAGCACCCTACTCCCTACTCCTTGAGCCACAGAATACCGCTTATTTTTTTTTCCTTCCTTCCCCTGGCACTGTTGAGCTTATAACACATCTGGCTCCACCAGTGTGTGTGGCTTCTGCACATGTGCTTCTAACAATACATGGTGACCAGCTATATTCCCCGGGGAGCATATGACCTCACTGAATGTTTTGCCATCCAGTAAGCCATAGGTTGAAATCTCAGTTTTCCAGTTTATGGTTATTCCCTAAGTGCACTATTTCAGCCCAGTTGTTTCTCATTGTATTTGCTCTTACTTTATTCTTTAGAGTGGTCTTAGTCATTGCTAGCCAATTCTCCACTCCTTCAATCCAATCCCCTATTGTAACTAATAATTATTTATTTTAAGCTTTTCTTGTTCAAATTACTATGAGGTCTCTGCCCTGGGAATGGTCCCAGGAAGTAGGCCTGAAACAATTGGATTTGGGGGTGTTTTGCTTGTTTCCCTAGGTTTGATGGAAGTCCTAAGTTTCTCACTAACTAGAAATGGGAAGCTAAGAATCCAGGGCACACAGTGACATAATAATTAACCAAACCATCCCCTGTGGTGAAGTGCCCACTGAAGCAAGTGCCTTGAGAGCCCAGGTGGCCACAACCTTTTACCGTATAATGAAGACTACAAGGACTGTGTACGGGATGGGTTTTTCAAAGCATACTAGAGCACTGAAAGAGAATGACAAACTCTCGGCTCAGTTCACAGCCTGAGGGCCAGAGGAACACCATAAGAACCATAAAGCAATAATCTATTTACTGTAGCCATGAGGCAAATATTGCTGAAATATTAACACAAACTTTAATTTGTGGGTTGATTAACTACAGCAGAAGTTAAATTCATCCAGTCTTGGTAGACTTTTCATGTTAAATTTAAGGCATCAATTTGGGAAAAATGAGATCTTGACACTTGGAATGGGGACATCTGGTTTAGCCAGATGAAATTGAGGACACTGATTTCCAAGTCACCTGGAGGCCCCCTTGCCATGTCTAAAGAGATTAGCCTTCCTTTGCCTACCAAACCAGATGCTTTTCTGGGGTCCTAATCAGTGTGAAATTTTAGCATTTTGGAACAGGAACTGGCCATTTGCACAATCATGAAGGGCAAATTAATACATGGCAAGAGATTTGTAAGATATACTTCTACATAACAGTAGAAACATGATGAGGTGGTGTGTGGGTGGGAGTAGACTCAACAGGTGTTAGATTAAGAATCATAAAATATGCTAGATAGGGCTCACCTCATTGATCTAAGCAACTCACTAGAGATAGCAGATTGGATGTGTTAGCTCACATAGCCGGTAGTGGCTCTAACCAAAAGCTCAGTTGGTTGGTTGATCAAACTTAAACTCCAAGGTACCTGACATTTATTTAGGTTGAGATACCAGAAACCACCTGACTTGCATGTTGGGCTGGTTGTGTGTGTATGACTTGAAAATGCATGCCCTAATGAGAGGATCCCAGTGAGACTTGCTTTATTCACTAAGGTTTTGAGAAATTCATCAGTGAAGAGAGTACAAGCATCTTTGAACTGCTTTGTAGACCAGGTACTACAGGGAATTGTGCCATTGACATGGGCTCCCTGACTTCCACAGGGACAATAAGATCTGGAGTAACAGAATCCGAGAGTTAACATGTAACCATCAAAGACAAAATGAGCACAACTAACTGCCAGGGATGCACGAGAAATCAGAGCACACTGACCTGGAGTGACTTTTGGTAGTAGCTATTGATCACCGTGTTCCCAGGAATGAAAGAGACAAGTAGCTTACTACAGTCTATTGTCTGATCTATATAGTAGGAAAAATTTACAGGTTTGTAGCTAAAACTCATATGAATTGACACAGCAAAGATTCACAGCTTCTCACCTATTTCTTAAGTCAATTCACAGACACAGAACCCCTGAACTAAAGAAGAAATTGGGTTCACTAGTGAAAGACCTATACCATGACTATTAGTACATATGGTAAATCATCTTCCAAGACTGTAAGAACTGTGTATACCTTCTTTTGGCTTGTAACAGGTATGTTTTTATTTTTATATACTAACCATTTTCTTTTTCTCCTTGTTTCTTTTATGTGTATATATATATATATATGTGTGTGTGTGTGTGTGTGTGTGTGTGTGTGTGTGTGTGGTAGGTAGTTAATTGTACAACAGATTATTAGCTAACAGAATTGTTAGTGGAACTGTGATGGAATTTGAGGAATATACTGACTGTTGGGGCTGTGTCACTTCATTTTGGGAAAAGGTGAACACATCTTCACTTGTAGAAAGAGCATTTATATTTTGCTAGGTACAAAAAGAGAGTTGTTTCATTATGGGATAAAACTCCAAGATTGAATTAGAAGTGTGTATATAGAAACTAGCCTATCCTGTGCTTTATATCACCACTCAGTTACAAATCCACAATTTATTGCTTTTTCTACAGTGGAGCTGGATCCTGTAAACATTTCTTCTTTGCCAGTTGGAACAATGTTAAGCTGTGTCAGTAGAGGGTGCTAAGGGGAAACTGCAGGAGAAATGGGTTTCTCCTCTAGATTCTGGTATACTCTTTGAGGCAGGCACCTGCAGCACAGCTGATTTCGGTGTAAAGCGTGGCTCTGGCCACATGTCCATCTTATTCATGGTCGACCCTAGGAAGCCAGGGAGTGCTTACTCTGGAGTCCCCTAAAATGTCTTCATGACAGACTGCTGCTGGCATGACACCTACGTATGGATGGCTTCCACTGTCATCCCCTCCAACACTTTACCACCTCAGCAAATTATGCAGTGCAGACAGTAACAGTGAATTCTGGATCTTAGGATAGTGTAGGACAGTGTTTTTCAACACTTTTTATCTCACAGCACACTTGAACCTGCAAACTACATCAATTTTAAAAAAGAGTCCCAAAAATTGTTATATTCTTTACAGCTCTTATTCCTCGTTACGGCTCATTTTTCATGTTAAGATTTCTGCCTCAGTCCATTTTCTGGATCCTGATTTGATACATCTCTTTAAAAAGTTTTGATACTTTGAGTTGGGGAAAAAGAAAGTACAAAAAATTAATTTATTCTTAGTGTCCCAGGAAACATTTACTTGTTAGTTCATTATCATTTCCTATACATCTATTCCTGAAATTATTAATGTGAATTAGATGTAATGAAAAAATTATTTTAAATATTACTTAAAATAAGTAAATGTATCAAAATTTAGGAACACAAAATGAACATGAAAGATTCAATGTTGTCCTATTTGCTGCTTAAAATAATGACTGTACATATTAAAAGGTTACTGAGATCAAAATGTTAGAAAATTCTGTTTAAATTAAGAGCTTTGTATGAGTAATTTTAATAGAAAATTTAAACAAACATGACAAATGTAATATAATTAAAATATAACTTTGGTTTTATCTACCAATATTTTTTAAACTTCAGGGGAAATCCCACTTTTCTCTGAATTCAGGATGAAATCTTGGTCTCTAGACGTTGCTTCCTTTGCCTACTTGCTGAAAATTTTGAAAATAAAAAGTTCACTCATCACTTTGAATCATATATATGGGATCAACTGAGAATTCTCCAAGAATCAAAACCTTATTTGCTGCAGTTAAAAGAAACATAGATCAGACTTTCTCCACTCCCAACTCAATTTTAGGAAGAAGATGGGATTCTTATTACCTCCAAAAGTCTTTCTTATAAAAATCTTATTTCTGTTTTTTGGTCATCCCTATAAACCTTGTTTAGTTTTACTTTGTCTAGTTTAGGATTATTTTGTCTAGTTTAGTATTATCAGATAAGGAGACCAAGAAAAGTAAATTTATATATTATTTGAGAACTTTATATTTTGATCTGACACCTAATCTTTCTGTATATATCTTCTGTTACATCTTGGTACCTTAATTGAAATGCCCAATTGAATATTATATACCTATATATACACATACATATTTATTACATTTGCATTTACTATTTTATCCTACAATATTTATTTTATTGATACTATTAATTTATTTGAAGAAATTTCTAATTATTGATATTTTCAGATCAAGGAATGTTTATGTAATGGGAAAGAAAGTTAGTGAGGACAATAGCTTCTTATTTATTTTTCCTTCTGAAAAATTACCTTAATCATTACCTCATCTGTCATCTTATCAATTAGCCAACTTGGAGTGCTCTCAATGACTGCATAAGTAATCATGCTAGGAGTAAATTTTAACATAGGAAATTGGATAATGTTCTATCAAATTATTTCTTAGTAACTCCCTTGTATCATTTCTACTTCTAAATCCAAAATAATTTTTATTTTTCTACTTGCATTTTTTCTATTGTCCCACATAAATTAGTTAAAATATTTGACCAACGTATTTTAATTTCATGTGAGCAACTGTAATGCTTATTATTATCACTTGAAAATAAATCATTTTTATCTAATGCATAAATAAAATATATACATCTATTAAATAAGGAGATTTAAATATGCCATGTTTATTATTTTATATTATTTTTATTTTATTTTTTTCAGTTTTGCTGGGGCCAGTGCCCTACTCGTTAAGCTACAGGCACCACCCTATTATTTTATTTTCTATTAAGTGAAGTTCTTTACTCATGAAATAAATTTTATTCTTCATGGAGGAAAAACAGATTATAAGTACAAAAACTATTACTTATTCTTATTATTATGTAAGTTCTTATTTATTAACAGTTCATATATAAAGCATAGGAAAATAAAGAATATTGCAAAATTCTGTTACTTAACGAGTATACATATTCTTATCCTAGAAAATAAAGAAAAATCCTGATTATAGAGCTTTAAGAAATTTGACATCAGTATTGTTTTGTAGAAGCCAGACATTAGAAACTTATTTAAAAAATCCAGAAAACCCCACACTGTACCCCAGAAGTGTATTAATGTACATAGTTATTCAATAAAAAAATTTAAAAAAAAAATCCAAAGGCACATAAAAATATTAAAGTGTACAATAGACCTCTTTGCTCTCCGATTAAATCCTGGTTGGAGAAGTATGAAATAAAAGCTCTTCATAATTTTTCTGTTTCTCCAAATATTATTATATCTTTTCACTTTAAGTACAAGTATTACATATTTCAAAGATTTAAATGTAAAGATAAATCAAGACACAAATAGTATTTTAATTTTAGAGATAAGTTACTTTTATGTCTTTAATCATAATTCACATCTTGTTTCTGTAATTAAAAATGTTAATGCAACTGAAAAAGTGTTTAATATGGTTCATCTATTCACTCTTTTATCCATTCACCTGTGAATTTTCAAGAGTTGAATTTATTCTGAGGTCTGGAGATAACAAGACAATCTTCAAATCCTGTTATTAAAATTACTTATTATATTTTCAAGATAAAGTCCTTCACATTAAAACACCCCTCCCAAAAAAACCAAAAAAAAACCCAATTGGCTGGGTGCCTGTAGCATAGTGGTTATGACGCCAGCCACATACACTAAGGGTGGGGTTTGAACCTAACCTGGGCCAGTTAAACAACAATAACAACTGCAACAAAAAATAGGTGGGGTGTTGTGGTAGGTGCCTATAGTCCCAATTACTTGGGAGGCTGAAGCAAGAGAATCACTTAAGCCCAAGAGTTTGAGGTTGCTGTGAGCTGTGATGCTACAGCACTCTACTGAGGGTGACATAGTGAGACTCTGTCTAAAAAAACCAAAATACTAAAATACAATTACAAAATGTACTAAACTGAATTCCCAATGTGCTTTAAAAAATTGGTCTGACTCTGTTAGGAGCTTCTTAGAGAACAAGTGCAGCTCTGGTAGATAATAAAAAAGTTAAGAGTGAAAAGAATGTTTCAGAATTTAGTGTATTTGGAATATACAAATGAAAGCATGAGTGGAGTTATATAGGAAATAAAACTTGAACAATGGACATAGCTATCAAAGAACTGGTATAGTTTGCCAAGAATTTTGAACATCAGCCAACAGGCCAGCATTTCTTTATATAGTATATTTAAAAACATTTCTGTTATTTACTCATCTTAAAGAAAAGTCAAATGTTCATATATGGCTGACAAATCCACAACACATATTAGCAGGAAGTATCTGCTCTTTATTGCCAAGACAATGATGTGTAACAAAAATCCAAAGGCATAGGTGGTATAAACCATAAGCATGTATATTGTTCATTAAGGTCAGCTGGGAACTTGGCGGCTCTGCTTGCAGCAATGATAACGCACAAGCTCATATCATGTGTCTTCCTGGGTCACACCTGTCAACATCTAATGCCCAACACATGTCACTTAGCTGAGCCCAACATCTACGGGCAGGAAGGTCACAGCTCCTCAACCCTTAAAGTGGAAGGACAAAATAAAGTCAGACGGCAAGGTGTGTGGAAGGTGGGAGGAGTGAAGCATGGGGCTGAATGATATGAATCATGTGGAATAAGGAACTAGAAAAACTCTCTACAAAAATTGTTGTTAAATTGTGTCTAAATCACTTACTTTAAGACTAATGACTTTACTATTCTTTGTAAAAATCCAACATATTTAAAAGAGAAAAAGCTACCATCTAAAACTCTTAGAAAATATAGTCTAGAAAATCAAACTAGACATCAAACTACATATAGATACAAACATAAAATATATTATGATTAGATACATAAAGAGAAAGCTATAAATAATTTAATAAAAGTTGAATTTGAGGCTCGGTGCCTGTGGCTCAATCGGCTAAGGCACCAGCCATGTACACCTAAGGTGGCAGGTTCGAATCCCCAGCCCGGGCCCGCCAAATAACAATGATGGCTGCAACCAAAAAATGGCCAGGCATTGTGGCGGGCGCCTGTGGTCCTAGCTACTTGGGAGGTGGAGGCAGGAGACTCGCTTGAGCCCAGGAGTTGGAGGTTGCTATGAGCTGTGATGCCATGGCACTCTACCCAGGGGGATAGCTTGAGGCTCCGTCTCAAAAAAAAAAAAAAATCAGAAACTAGAAATAATTAAACTTAGTGAGGAGGACATGTCCAAAGCTGAGATGGGCCGAAAGCTAGGTCTCTTGTACCAGTTAGTCCAGTTGTGAATGCAAAGAAAAAGTTCTTTAAAAAAACTACTGCAGTGAACACCAGAATGATAAGACCGCAAAACAGCTTTATTGCTAATATGGAGAGAGTTGGATTGGTCTCGTAGAAGACCAAACCAGCTACAAACATTCTCTTACGCCAAAGAGAATGGCTAATGGCTAATCTAGACCAAGGCCCTGACTCCCTTTAATTCTATGATGCTAAAAGAGGTGAGGAAGCTGCAGTAGAAAAGTTCAAAATTAACAGAGGTTGGTTCACAAGGCTTAAGGAGAAAAGCCATCTCTATAATGTAAAAATGCAAAGTGAATGAGCTAGCTGAGGTAACTGATGAAGGTGGCTTGCTCAACAACAGATTTTCAGTGTAGATGTACCAGCCTTCTACTGGAACAAGATGTCTCTGAGACTTACATAGCAACAGAGGAGAAGTCAGTATCTGACATCCAAGCTTTGAAGACAGGCTGACTCCTTTGTTAGAGGGTAATGAATTCAGAATTATGCTGAACCTAGTGATCAGGAATAGAAGAACAAAGACTGGGTGATGGCACATCTGTTTATAGCAGGGTTTACTGAATATTTTAAGCCCACTGTTAAGACCTGCTGCTAAGAAAAAAAATTTCTGTCCAAATATTACTGCACATTGACAATGTGTTCGGTCATCTAAGAGGTCTCAGGGACATGAATGTTGTTTTCATGCCTGTTAACGCATCATCTATTCTGCAGCCCATGGATCAAGGGGTAATGGTGACTTTCAAGTATTATTTATGAAAGATATTAGGTACACCCATAGCTGCCATAGGTAGTGATTTTGCTGATGAACCTGTGAAAAGTAAATTGAAAACCTGGATAGGATTCGCAATTCTAGATGCCAGTAAGAATATTCATGATTGATGGGAGGTGGTCAAAATATCAACAGTAATAGAAGTTTGGAAGATGTTGACTCCAACCTCATGGATGACTATGAGGGATTCAAGATGTCAGTGGAAGAAATCATTACAGATGTGGTGGAAATAGCCTGAGAACTGGAATTAGAAGGAGGGCCTGAAGGTGTGACTGAATTGCTGCAATCTCGTGATGAAATTTGAATAGTTGAGGTATTGCTTCTTATAGATGAGCAAAAAAAGTTGTTTCACAGGATGGAATCTTCTCCTGGTAAAGATCTTGTGAACATTGTTAAAATAAAAACAAGCATTTTAGAATATTACATAAATGAGTTGATAAAGCAGTGACAGGTTTTGAGAGGACTGACCCCAATGTTGAAAGAAGTTCTGCTGTGATAAAATGCTATCAAACAGCATCACATGTAGAGAAATCTTTGTGAAAGAAAGAGTTGATTGAGGTGGAAAATTCCATTGTTGTCTTATTTTAAGAAACTGTTATAGTCACTCCAGCTTTCAGCAACCACCCGGTCCTCATCAGTCAACAGCCATCAACATCCAGGCAAGATGTTCCACCAATTTATGGCTCACTGAAGGCTCAGGTGATGGTTAGCACTTTTTAGCAATAAAGTATTTTTTTTATTTAAGTTATATACATATCTAAGACATAATGCTATTGCACTTAGTAGATTAAAGTATAGTGTAAACGTACCTTTTATAAGCACTGGGAAACAAAAATGTAAAGTTTCACTTTATTGTGATGCTTGTTTTATTGTGGTGGTCTGGAACCAAAACCTTCAGCATCTCTGAGGTCTGCCTGGCTTGAGAATTATTAGAAAGTATGAGCTCATGTAATTATGGAGGCTGAGAAGTCCCATGATCTGCTGCTCTTTATAAGCTGGAAATCCAGTGGGGTTGTTTGAAGGCCCGAGAACCCAAGAGTCAAGGGTACAGATTCCAGTGTGAGTTTCAACGCCTAAGACTCAGAAGCTCTGAGGGCAGGAGATCAATGGTCCAGCTCAAGCATTCAGAGAGTGAATTCAACATTCCTCTGCCTTTTTGTTTATTCAGGACCTCAGTGGAATGGATGATGTCCACCCACTCTCAGAACAGCATCTCTTATGCTCAGTCGACCAGCTCAAATACAGAGCTCCAGAAACACCCTCATGGACACAACCAGAGATAACATTTAACTAGCCATGTGGTACATTTATATGTTGACGCATGAAACTACTACATGTGATAGAAACTTTAAAAAAAATGATTATATACTATTTATGATTTTTAAAAATTGACTGTATGGAGTAAATCCTACTTGTTCTATATCTTGTTTGTATTTCAAATTGTATTATTTCATATGCATCCATAGAAAGGCAAAACATCTTAAGGGCTGCCATATGTGGCTCTGGTGTAAATTTACACTATTTCAATAGCATTTTCTGCCTGATGATAGATCCTTCAGTAGTATGTGTGTGAGTGGGGACTGATGTTAAATATTGCTGCCCCCCCAGCCCCCGAAGATAAGAAAGTCAGTCAGTGTGGGGGTTGGTGAAAAGATGGCATTAAAGTAATATTGTTGGCTCTGTAGACTTGTTGACTTGTACGGGTGCTGTCACCATGTGGATTTTGCTCACTTTACTGGAGTGTTTCTATGTGAAGGAAGAGTTAAGCACTGATGGGGGACGTAGGGAGTCTGGTATCTTTACTTCTGGCTGTCCTCGACTGCTTTAAGGTTGGAAGCAAATGACTGAATTTCCTGAGATGTCTCAAAGTCATGAAGACAGGGCCACCCTCACATTTGGAGGTTGTGAATAAAGCATGTGTGAGTCAATGTCGCCAAGCACTTTGCTCCCAAGAGAGCCATCTCAGATCCTGGCAATAAGAGGCCTAACATTTCTGTGCTCCGGTGCACTGCCCAAGAGGCTGACCGTCCTGCTGTCTCAGGAGGCTGGTGAGCCTGGTTTTGGATGTCTGTTGAGCAGGAGAAAGGGCTGTGGGGGGCAGACCTATGGTTTGTTTGGGGGGAAAGATGAACCCAGCACTGGAGCTGAGGGTTATAAAAAAGCCAAGAAAGAATTGGTCCTGAAGAAACAGTCTATGAAAGTGAAATAGAGAATTTTGGAATTTGGTCTTTTTATAGATGCCTTGAAAGATACTTTTTTTTTTTTTTGCACAGGGCTGGGTTTGAACCCACCATCTCTGATATATCGGGCCAGTGCCCTACTCCATTGAGCCATAGGTGCCACCCAAAAGATACTTTTTAAAAAAAACTAAAAATTTTCCTGAAGGTCAAATGCGATGGCTCACATCTGTAATCTTAGCATTCTGGGACGCAGAGGCAGGACGATCCCTTGAGGTCAAGAATTCAAGACCAGTCTGAGCAAGAATGAGACATCTCCCCTCCCCCCACCCCATGTCTACTAAAAATGGAAAAATTAGCCAGGTGTGGTCGCATGGGTCTATAGTCCCAGCTACTCAGAAGACTGAAGCAGGATGATCACTTGAACCCAGGAATTTGGGTTGTTGTGGGCTATCATGACACCACTGCACTCCAGCCAGGGCGACAGAGCAAAATACTATCTAAAAAAAAAGTTGATGAAGGATTTTCACATTCAAAAATTTCATTCAAGGGAGCCTGGGGGGCTAACTAAAGGCCTTGTTGCTTCTTACTGCAGGATGGATAAGGGTTTGAATTGTTTCCTTAAAGGAAAATAAACTCTGTCTGTGGTGGCTGCTTCTGTGATGGTTGATAAAAGGGCAGTGTGGGGGTGAGAAAAGAAATACAATATTTAAATAGTCAACCATAATGCTGTGTTCTTTATTTAAAAAAAAGAGAGAAGAAAAAAGAAAATACATCCTCAGAGCTTTAAATATATTTCTTCACTTGAGAAAAGAAGAAAGGGAAAATATTCCACAGCGTTCAATATCCAGGACGCTGTGGGTACTGAAGTCAGTCTGTCTGTTTATGGTGGGTTTGTGGGGTTAGGATGTGAGGTCTGCAGGCAGAGCAAGTTCTGGCTAGATTGCTTACTAACTGGGACTCCAAGCACTGGTCCCTAGGAGAAGCAGGATGCTGAAGTCCTGTGCCCATCTTTAATTAGTTCTTTGAAATTGTCACATGCCGCTGTCTCTGTATGCTTCTGATTTCTTGACTACTGGGTTGGACAATTAAGTTTGAGAACTTATGCTAGAAAACGTGCTATACACCTCATTGCTGAATATCACTGTGGTCACCTTCATAGTGTTCCCCTCGGCCATCTGGTGACCATAGTGATGTCCAGCAATGAGGTGTGTAGCACTTACCTAGGATGAGTTTGTGAAGTTAATTGTTAGTCACACACGATGACTGCTCTGATTATCATTCCAGAAAAAGAGTTCTAAAATTGCTTTCAAGGGTGGACTAGGCCCTGGCGTCAGTGCATAGTTTCCCAAGGGAAGGACTTCAAAGGTGGCTGTGGGGTTATTCAGCAATGTGGTTTGCAGCACTTTTTCTAGGTTGGTTTCTCCAACTGAATTGTCGGACTTTGTATATAGTAGCATAGAAACATGGACATTAGGAACACAGGCTCCAGAACTACTTAACTGGGGTTTGAAACTCAGCTCCTCCTCTTATTAGCAATGTGACTTAAGGCAAATTACTTTCATCTTTCTGTGCCTCAGTTTTCTCATCTGTAAAACGGGGAGAGAATGAGGACATACTTTATAGGGTTGTTATGAGGATTAAATGAGTTCATATATAAGGCATTAACTGTGTGCTTGACACGATAGGATCTCAGTAAGGGGGAGCTATTTTTCCTTCATCCTTGGCAAGGTTGGAAGAAGGATGCATTAAAAGAAGTGAAATACATAGAGTTCTGAACAGAGAGATCCATGTACCTTGATTTTCCATAGTTTATGTCTATGCTAAATTGGTTCACAGATGACTTATGATGTGCTCTTCACTGGAGCCAAGCAATTTTAGAATGATTACACTCCAGGGATTTAGAGCCTGGTTGGTAGAAAAGACAGCATGCATAAAGTGAAGCTGGTCCAGGACAGTGGCAGTTGCAGTCCTGGGCACTGCCTGGGATTAAAGCTATGAGGACAAAGGGCACACGTGGTGTAGAGTCCTGAAAAGATGCTATGAAACACTCATACATGTAGAAGTTCCCAGAATTATTTCTGTACTGATTTTTGAGACTAATTTTTGACATGCAGTCATGAGATATGAATCTTTGGGTTTTTTGAGAAGGGAAAAGACAATTCTTAATTCCAAGATATTAATACTCTTTTCCGTATCTCTCTTAATCATATATACTATGTTTTGTAATTATCTACCGATGCATTAGTCCCCCTTAGCAGCCCCAGAGGAGAAAAAACTCTGTGTTTGTTATTCATCTGTATATCCTCAGCCCTGAGTACAGGGTCCCCATTCAGTAGGCATTTAGTAACCCCTGTCTGGGCCTTTACTAACAAACTTTAGTAAAGTTTGGCTGAAGAAATGAATGAATGTTTAGGGTATGTTTCCAATATATGTAAAATTGAATGCCACCAACTTCTCTCTTTTAGACATAGATTATATTTGTCCAGTCGCTTTGAACCAGGGTGTTTTTTTTTCTCTGCTGCACATTGGAAGTATAAGAGTTGTCTTAGGCTGCACATTAAATACATTAACACTAATAAAAGATGATTAACAACAAAAAAAGTCTGTGCATAATTTTTGTGATATCACCCACCACTGATAAATAAAAAAAATTCTCACTAAATTGCTGCAGGTTGGACACCCCTGCTCTAAGCACTAGTCATTTTATAACCCTCCTTTGCCTCCATACACGCAATGTCCGGTATTACTGATTCTTCCTTTACCCTTCATTTACTTACCCACATCTCAGCCCCATCACCCTCTGTCAGGCATGCCTCTCTTGTGCCTGGATAATTGCGCCAACACTGCCTCCCATAGTCATGCCTTTGTTCGGGCTCTCCCTCCTGCTTTGAATATCTTATACCTCCTCTCTGCCTGTCTAAACTTCACCTCACCTCTAAGATCAACCCTATTTTCTTACTACTACTTGAGATATACTGGTATCGCAGACTTTGGTGACCTGGATTTTTCTGTCTTTTGATAATAGCTTTTATTCCCTGTTCAACATCACTTCAATGTATCTCGTCTTTACAGTATCCTTGTGAGAAATCAAATGGTCTCCCTATTTTACAGATGGGAAAACTAAGGCTCCCCAGCATTAACTTGTCCAACATCAAAGAAGTTTGCTATCTGACTTTAGAGCTCTTTCTTCTACACCTTGCTGCCTCACTCAAGCAAAATGTCAACACCTAGAGAGAAGATCCTGTCAATACGTCCTTATATCTGTAAACTGTTTCACACATTGCTTTGCAATTAGTTGTCAAGTCTGATTTGTCAGTATTAGTGCTTTTATTTTTTATGAAACAAGTCCGGAGGGTATGTGTTATTCTTTAACAGGGAGCATGAAGAGAGGATAATTAGGTAGAATAAGGGCACAAAACCACAATTTTTTTTTTAAGAGACAGGGTCTCACTTTATCACCCTTGATAGAGTGACGTGGCATCACAGCTCACAGCAACCTCCAGCTCTTAAGCTTAGGTGATTCTCTTGCCTCAGCCTTCCAAGTAGCTGGGACTACAGGCACCTGCCACGATGCCTGGCTATTTTTTTGTTTTAGTTTGTCCGGGGCCAGGTTTGAACCTACTACCCTCAGTATATGGGGCTGGCGCCTCACCCGCTGGGCCACAGGCACTGCCCCTACTATTTTTTTTTTTTTTAATAGCAAGAAGTGTGCCATGCACAGCAGCATGGGAAGTGAAGTGAAAGTCAACAAGACTGCTAAGTGGATACAAATGTCCTTTGATTCCCCACTTTTATGTATTTAGTGTAAATTAAAGTTGAATTTGAGGAGAATAGTGAGAACTTTTTTCTTGCTCACTCCAGAAATCTATGG
>CAUYQV010018965.1:0-38998 GCA_963574575.1 Galagoides demidoff
GAAAATGACATGAAGGCTGTGTTGATCAGTTTGATGGAAGTATTTCGGATTGCATGCGAAAACCCCACACTGTACCCCAGAAGTGCATTAATGTACATAGTTACCATTCAATAAAATTAAAAAAAAAAAAAAAAAAAAAGAAAGCATAACTTGGCTAGGTGTGGTCGCTCACAACTGTAGTCTTAGCACTCTGGAAGGCCCAGGCAGGTGGATTGCCTGAGGTCATGAGTTCGAGACCAGCCTGAACCAGAGCAAGACCTTGTCTAAAAAAAATAGCTGGGTATTGTGGTGGGCACCTGTAGTCCCACCTACTTGGGAGGCTGAAGCAAGAGAATCGCTTAAGCCCAAGAGTTTGAGGTTGCTGTGAGCTGCAATGTCACAGCACTCTACTGAGGGTGAAAAAGTGAGACTCTGTCTCAAAAATAATAAAAAAGAGGTATAACTTTCACAACATTTGTAATTTACAACATCACAATCATTTTGTGATGTGCAAGAATTGAAAGCACTCTTTACATTAAAAAAGTTTACATATAAGCCCAAAAATATAGTTATCTTTTGGAAAAGTAGATCTCAGTTCAATTTTTGTTGAGAACCCAAATAACTTAAGTGAAAGTAAATTCATTATTATTCCTAGTTTTAATGTTAATGACAATCTACAGATATATTTTAAATAGAACAACAATAGCCCTTTCAATCTTAGTGAAAATTTCATGTCCTTTTAAAAAGAGTGTGATAAATGTACTCACTATTGGGTAAATTTCTCTGGTTATTGGGAATGTGAACTAACTACAACTGCTCATTTCAAACCAGATTTCAGACTAGAAATAAAAAAGACATTTGCCTCCTAGGTACTTGCCAATTTCATTAGAAGTGATGGATTTTTTTGTAGTATAGAGATTCTTAGGTAATGAAAAATACTGATTGCTTCTCCTCTCTAATATGGCAATAGTTCATGTACTGGAACTAGTTCTATTGTCAAAGTGAATAATATTTTAATATGTTTAGGTATGGCCTTATTCTTCTTAATAGAAAAATGGAATGACTTTTGACATTAAGGTAGATTGTTATCAGTCATTTGAGTAGTTTTGATGCCAAATTTTTTGATGATGAATTTGAGCTTCAGGTAAGATTCTGGAAAAGAAAATTAGAGGCTAAAATGTGTGCACTATATCTGTCTCTTTGTGTGGTTTGTCTAAGCCGAGAATCATATATTCTAGCAAGTAGGAAGGCTTATTGGAAAATGGGCTTTATCAGAAACTAGATTTGAAATTAGATTGTTTTTGCAGAGCTATTTCTTAAGCAGTTATGTTGAAATCTAGAAATTCCTTTGACTCAATAACCAATCCTTTGATTTCTAAGCCATAATAAACTCTATGGGGTATCAGAACTACCAGGTCTTTCTTACCAAACCAAGAGCACAGTTTTAACTAAAATTCTGCCCATTAAGAAATCAAGACATACTGAAATAATACTTCAATATTTATAGTGCTCACATCTGTCCAAACAAGGATTTATTAAAGACCTGAAGGACCTGCTGTGTGTCTCACAAATTAATAGATTGATGGAATTTTTGAAAGACATAGTTTATTTTATTAGGTTGGTCACATTGAAGCAGGAAGGATGAAAGTAAAAACAAAATTAAACATACAGGCTACTCTTGAGCACTAAATGATTCTATCAAATTTACTGTTCCAGGAAAAATAATCACCAAGGACAGAAAAATGAATAGACAATGGACTATTAATTTCATGAATTCTGTAATAAAAGAAAATAAATAGAGGTTATGTACACAAGGAAAATTCAGAGCACCAAGGGAGCTTGTCAGCTGCCTTCATATAAAGCACCTCACATGAAATTAACCTAGTGAGAAGAGAATTGGTAGTACTTTTGTTTCAAATGAAAAACTAGGCTAACAGTTTAACATACTTCTCAGCCTGCTAAGCAAGAATAGATAAACACAAAGAAATAAACACCCTCCAATCACCACATGATGAAAAAATAAGATGTGTCTGTAGCAGCCTGTATAGCTTATGGCTAGGAGGAGTGAGAGTTATAAGAGATACCTCTAGCTCAACAAAGGAACACCTTGGTGAAAAGAGCATGGAGAGGGATTTAGCTCTCCTAACAAGCATGAGAGCTCACAAGATGAGAGCATTTGTGAATTGGCATTCTCTACACTTGTGGTGTTGAGAAGCATTAGATCAGCTTTATATTAGGCTGGAGGAGAAGGCAGTTGGGAGCCTGCGCATTCTATCATGGACCCGCTTACTCTGACTCTGTCTCCTCTCCTGCCTACAGAACACCAGCATGGTGTCTCTCTGCGAAGATCACTAAGCTCTGCTAAAGACTAAGATCTATCTTTCTAAGAAGACTGTTTCTATCTCTCTTTCTCTCTAAAGTAGATAGTCCTCAGGCGTCTAAGAGAAATTGTTCCTGAGCAAGGTAGCTTAGTGGTCTGCGTCTGGAACCTAGTTAAGCTGGGCCAAAGACTTGGCCTGTCCCAGGCCCTGACATGTGTCTGAATGTATAAAAATGTAAAAGCAAATTGATAAACATATATAAACTTTAAAATCAGTCAAATTAGTAGTTTGAAAATATGCAGAGGAAAATTACTTGTCCTGGGGTATTAATAGAATAAAGATTGATAACTCATTCTCACAGTTGATACTTTTCAAAATGTTAAAAAATGTACGTGGCACTTAAATAAAACTGAGAAGTATTTATATAAATATTTGATGTAACAATGCTTTTTAAAGTTTACTGTCATATTAACAAGACTATGAGTAAAAGCAGTTGTCAATATAAAATTAAGTAGATAAATATAATCTTATAAATAAAATTTCTCTTTGAGTAGGTATATTGATATTCTTTATGTGAATCAGTATTTTCCTCATTAAGAAAATCAGTTGTATAATCCAGATTCACAGGGATGGACAGTAAAGTTTAACATTCTAAAAATAGTAATGAACATGTTCTAAAGCATGGTCACATATGAAGAATTTCTTAAACTGTAACCCTTGTGAATAGACTTTGAGTTAGAATTTTGCTAGGACACAATCTTAGGAACAATACCTCTAAAAGAGTGAAAGAAACAGAAAGATGCTTGCAAGAAGTTTGAACTATGAGACAGCTGCAAGAAGCCCTAGTTAAACCTACCTTTCAAGCTAGAAGGTTTCTTTAAAGTTGTCCCAAATTGAGTCAATGGGGCTAGGCATATGCAATCCATCCTTGCACAATCATTACATGTAGGAGGCAGCTACATTTAGATGAAGGTCTTCCTCATAAAGTGATGCTTCTCTGACCAGTCAGCAGTCACCACTCAAAAACTGGGGGAATGACTTCACGTCAGAAAGGGGATCTACATAGAATACTGCAATATCCATTATTGCTAACTACTATGCCACTCAAATCCATTTGGTAGTTATTATAAATTCTATCATGTAGAATATGCTTCTCCAGGACCTGCCAAAGAAAAATTTCAGCAGATACTTATTAAAAATGACAAGAGACTCTTCATCAAAAACTACTGCAAGAGGGGTTGAGACTCCTTCAATAAGGGTGAGTCAACTCAACTGCAGTAAAGGTAGAAAGATTATTAAATACTGGAGCAAGCCAAGGGGAAAATATTGAAGGTTATTGAGGGATGTTTGGTCCGTGTGATTAGACCATCTATATTTCTTACCTGTCTCTTTTATCAATGTCAACCTACCTCCCTACAGAGACTGAGAGACAGGAGCCCTTTCTTTCTTAATGATTACATTTTCAAAGAGATAGCTCCAAGGTATTTCAGAAAGATCCTCCTGCATCATAAAACTGGCAAGAGGCTAGGAAAAGATTTACACTTGAAGGGACAGAAAAAGGATTTGAAATTTCAAGTTTTCAATAATAAATGCTCTAAGAAAGGAAGGTTGGGCAGGAAGGTTGGACAGTCAGGAAGAGGCATGTCTAAAGGTCAGTTAAGCTGAAGGGAATCTTACAGCAACATTGGTTAGATTTTGGTTAGCAGTTTGTTTTGGAGAAACTGTTGCTGCCCAACCAGGGTCATCTGTCTACTGCCCCAAAAGAATCTAATACCCAGACATAGCAGGGTTTGCAGCAGAGAATTTAGTCCACATAGCACTAAGTGGGGAGATGGGAAGAATTTCTCAAATCTGCCTCTCCAAGAACTGGGGTGACAGGGTTTTTAAAGACACTTTAGTGCCCAGAAGATTAGGCAATCAGGGCATGCTAATTGCCTGGGTTTGAGGCAGAGTCACCAGTCCCTTGATAGCTGGGTGAGTGTGGTTAGACCATCTGTATTTCTTACCTGTCTCTTTTATCAATGTCAACCTACCTTCCTACAGAGAGTGAGAGACAGGTAAATTATCTGAAAGCCAAATACCTTCTTTTATGCCCTCTTTTTGTCTGTACAGCCCTATCCCCTCCTGATGATGAATGTCAATTACCTCTTCCAACATGATCTCTTGACATGAGGAACTCAAAATGGTTGCGTGGAAGCTGTAGATTAAAGTTATCTTCTCCCCTGTTGGAAGAGCCACTCCCCCAAATACCATTGGCCAGATTAACTACAAATAGAAAAGTAAAATGTTTAATAACCTCAATCAGAAACTAAAAGGGAGCAATAACAACTGATACCACACAGACACAGATATAAGACATTATTGCTAACTACTACTAAAAATTCTATGTCCATAAATTTGACAATGTGGAGGAAATGGACCAATACCTGGAATCACATCATCTTGCTAGACTTAACCAGGGAGAAATAGAACTCTTGAACAGACCAATATCAAGCACTGAGATTGCAGAAACAATAAAAAAGTTTCCAACAATAAAAACAAACAAACAAAAAAGCCCAGGACTAGATGGCTTTGCAACCAGAATTCTATTGAACGTTCAAAGATGAGTTTGTGTCCTTACCGCAGAACCTATTCCAAAACATTGAGAAGGAAGAAAGCTTCCAAAACACATTATATGAACCTAATGTCACCCTGATACCTAAACCAGGAAAGGATCCAACTAACGGAGAACTACAGACTAATTTTACTAATGAATATCAATGCAAAAATATTCAATAAAATCTTGGCTAATAGATTGCTGCTATACAGTAGAAAAATTACACATCACATTCAAGTAGGCTTCATCCAAGGGATGCAAGCCTGGTTTAACATATGTATATCCAAACATGTAATTCACCATACCAATACAAGCAAAAATAAAGACCATGTAATCCTCTCAATAGAGGCAAAAAAAGCATATCACAAAATTCATCATCCTTTTCTAACAAGAACACTTAAGAAAATAGGCATATTTGCACATTTCTGAAACAGATTAAAGCCATCTGTGACAAACTTACAACTAATATCATACTGAATGGAGTAAAACTGAAAGCATTTCCACTTTGAATTGGAACCAGACAAGGATGTTCACTATCACCACTACTATTGAACATAGTTCTAGAAGTTCTAGCCAATGCAATCAGGCAAGAGAGAAATGAAAAGGGCAATCCAAATGGGGGCAGGAGAGGTCAAACTCTTGTTCTTTGCTGATGATATGCTCTTATACTCAGAAAATCCTACAGACTCAACCACAAAAATCCTGGAAGTGATCAAGAAATATAGTAATGGCTTGGGGTATAAAAATCAATATCCACAAACCACTAGTCTTTTTATACGCAAATAACAGCCAAATTGAGAAGCAAATCAAGGACACAATTCTCTTCATGGCAACTTCAAAGAAAATAAAATAGGAATATACCTAACAAAAGAAGCAAAGGATCTCTATAAAGAGAATTTTGAAATCCTAAAAAATAAATAGCAAAGGACATTAACAAATGGAAGAATATAGCATGCTTTTGGCTAATCAGAATCAACATCATTTTAATGTCTATTCTACCCAAAGCAATCTACATATTCAATGAAATCTGAATTAAAATACCAACATCATACTTTGAAGAAATGGAAAAACTAGTACTTCATTTTGTATTGAACTAGGAAAAAAGAAACTAAAGCCAAGACAATTTTAAGCAATGAAAACAAGGTCAGAGGCATCACTCTTCCAGACTTTAGGTTATGACACAAGTCCACAGTGATCAAAACAGCATTGTGTTGGTATAAAAATAAAGACTTAGACATATGGAACAGGATATAAAACCAAGAAATGAAACCTACCTCTTATTGCCATCTGATCTTTGATAAACCAAACAAAAGCATACAGTGGGGAAAATAAACACTATTCAATAAGTGGTGCTGGGAGAACTGGATAACCACACATAAAAGACTGAAACTGGACCCATACCTTTCACCACTTACAAAAATTGACTCAAGATGGATAAAAGATTTAATTTAAGGCAAGAAATTATAAAAATCCTAGAAGAAAATGTAGGAAAAACTCTTCATAATGTCAGACTGGGGAAAGATTTTATGAAGAAGAGTTCAGTGGCAATTGCAACAACAAAAAGAAACAAATGGGACTTAATTAAGCTTAAAAAGCTTCTGTATAGCTAAGGACACAACATTTAAAGCAAAAAGAATATTCAGAATGGGAAAAGATATTTTCAGGGTAACAATCTGACAAATGGTTGATAACTAGAATCTACAGAGAGCTCAAATTAATCAGCAGAAAAAGAGCAAACAATCCTATCTGTCCATGGGCATGACACATGAACAGAACTTTCTCTGAGGAAGACAGGTGAATAGCTAGCAAACATATGAAAAAATGCTCATCATCTCAAAGCATCAGAGAAATGGAAATCAAAACCACCCTGAGAAATCACCTAACCCCAGAGAGAAAAGCCCACATTGCAAAGTCTCAAGCTGCAGACGTTGGCCTGGATGTGGAGAGAAGAGAATACTTTTACACTGTTGGTTGGACTGCAAATTTAATACAACTTCTTTGGAGAGAAATATGGAGACTTCTCAAAGAACTCAAATTAGACCTCTCATTTGTCCTGCAATCGCATTACTAGGGATCTACCTAGAAGGAAAGAAAAATCATTTTATCATAAGGCCATTTGCACTAGATTGCTTATTGAAGATCAATTTACAATCACTAAAATGTTGAAACAACCTAAATGTCCACCAGCTTGGGAATGGATTAACAACCTCTGATATATGTATACCATGAAATATTATTCAGCTATAAAAAGACAGACACTTTACATCTTTTGTATTAAACTGGATTGAGTTGGAATATTCTTCTTAATAAAGTGTCACAAGAATGGAGAAGCAAGTATCCAGTGTACTCAATTCTAATATGAAGTCAGTACATGCCCATAAGAGAAAAACTCAAGTCAATCCAAGGGAGGTAAGAGATGGGAGGAGCAAGGAAGATGGGTGTGCTCCCACTTAGTGGGCACAATGTTAGGGTGTATGGCATACCTTTTGGATGCAGGACACAATTATAAAAGGGACTCTACCTAACAAATGCAAACATTGTAACCTGCTTCTTTGTACCCTCAAATGAAACTGAAATAATAATAAAAAAAAAACAACCCAAACCTAAAGAACCCAAACCCCTATCTTGTTCATAATCCATGGACTTCCTGTACAATAATTCTAGATGTCTTAAATTTGGGTAATGTTACTTTATGACATATTGGGTTTTTCCCAATTAATTCAAATTTGTGCAACCAGATGTTACATAATAAAGAAAAGGGTGTATGTACTAAATAAGGGATGGCTTGAAGGAATTTCACTTCTATTATTAATTTGTATGGTAAAGAGATATAATGAAATATATTAGGTAAAAAGATATTTGTTATAAAACTAAATATAACAGCACACATTGAAAATACTATACAGCCCAAAATTTGGGGTGTTTTTTATTTAATTGCAGAATATTACAGGATTACACACCTTTTAATTATACAGTTTATTTGTACATTTCAGGTGTACATTTCAGGCCAAAGTTATGGCCCTTTGCCCAGCCATGAAAAATAGAGACATGCATGGCTGGAGATTTTCTGGACAGCCCTTCTATTCATTGCTCTGAGGATTCATATGAATTGATTCAGCCCTAAGAATATTCCAGACTATTCTTCCCATCACAAATTTCTTATCCTCAATCACCTTTGCAATGCCCTTTTTTCTCTGTAAGGTAACTTATTCGCAGGTTCTAGGGTTTATGACCAAAAAAATTGTTTGAGGACCATTCCTCTGCATGTCACAATCCACATAAAAAAAAAAGATTAAAGCAAATTATTTTTAGTTCCTTTCATTTCAAAATATCAGAGCAATAAATGTCAAAAAATGACAATGTATTGACAGTAGTCTGAGAGAAAATTGTCTGGAATACAAAGTATGCCATTTACAATGTGATTGAATTATTCTCTAATGTTGTGTACGTATCTTAACTTCTCAAAATTTTTATTCCCTACTGAAGAAAAAAATGTAACATCCATTACTGTGTGTAGAATTTTTAAAGAATATAAACTTGGATGTTTGTTTTCTAATATTGAAATATAGTTTAAGATTTATTTTGTACTGCATATTTATCTATGTACTTATATGAACATCAATCATTAAGAGGTGGTAGATTTTTATTTTACGTCTGGCAATTTGTCAGTTATTTCATATTGATAGCTGCCTGGGTAACCTGGGAGCTATGAAGAGTTAATACAAAATTTTTTCTCTTTGGTTATTTTTGAGAAAAGAATTATACCATTATAAGGCCTAAAAGTAGTAAAAAATGAAAGAATGCAGTGTCTTGGCATAAATAAATACTTTCAAATAAAAGAAAAATACTTGAATTTAATAATATGGATATTTTAGCATATGTTTTTATTGTACAGGGTCATTTAATTAGTCATTAAGGTAAGATGGTCAATAAATCAAGGTCATTCTCAACATTCTAACTACTAAGCTTTATCAATAACTGAACTTATGCTAAACAATTCCTGAAGTTGATGAGTACATAAACTGAGCATGCAATGCTATGGTACGTGATGATTCCAAGTCATTGATAGACCTTTGGCTTCCTAGCACATAAATTTAAGTAATACAAGATGATGAAGAGAAAAAAAAGGCAATGCTGTAACTAAAAACATACATGAATGTAAGCTTTTAAAAGATGGCTAAGGAAGTCAGTCAGAAATGTTAAGTTGTAACATTTAGGGTTGGGAAAAATCTCTGAATTTTCTGAGCATTCAGTGTTTCTGAGTATTTCATGCAACATTTTTTTTTAATTTAATAACTATGTGAATCTAAAGTGGTAGTTTTTTGGTTTATTATTTCTTTCCTTAACTTAGACCTAAAAGTCCAATAAGTTTTAAAAATTGTACACAAAAGTCCTAAACACCAGAAATGACAATTAAAATGTATTATAATTTAATTTTGGTCTTTAGATAAAAATGAAACAGAAATTGAAACCTCAACACCATAGAGGAAAAAAAGACAATTAGTTTTTCAAAGCTAAATTTCTGAGCTGATAGAATACATAAATACATACAAAGGGTGTCAAAAACTGTGTACACTTTTTAAGAGATGTTATCTATGTATACTTTTCAAAGATAAATGGAAAGTGCTGTTACTGATCAAGTGTACCCAAGCATGCTACACACAACCATTTTACCTGCAATTTTTACACTTTTTAGTAAAGATGAATTTTACTTCAAACAAGATTGTTTAAAATGTGTTTTGGCACCCCTAGTATACTTAATTGAAACTTAGGTTATTATTTTAAATTATATTTTATGTTAACTATTACTAATTTCAGCACATATTAAAATTTCTCATTGTGTTTATAGTAATCTAATATATTAATAGTTTTTTAAAATTAAACATTAGCACATTTATTGGAAAAGGTTTTATATCTGTTATATTTCAGCTGCATATGTCCTGTTACTTACTACATGTCTGCTATAAGCAAATTATTTTACCTTCTTGAGTCCTAGATGCTTATCTTCAGAATTGAAAATACCTTTGAGGATGAAGTATGAAAAGATAAATCACATCTACAGTGTTATTTGCTAGTCTTATAATTAAAATTTAGCACAGCTTATTAAAATAATTTTTGTCAACATTTTCAAAGCCAATTTAAAAATTCATATGTAGAAAAAAGGAAAAATGAAACCATATAGAACAGTTATATTTGACTTGGTAAATAGTTTCTTCTCTAATAAGCTTAATCAATCTCTCTAAATTAGACTACACTGCAAACCTAAGCAAAAACAATTTAAGCATTTTAATAAAGATAAAATAAAATGAAATTTTCAAATATAGAGTCAATTTATGCCATGTATTTTGACTATTCTGACTTCTTCGTCCACTCAGCAATATAATTTGGAGAATATTTCATACAGGATAAACATCCACCTACTAATATTTTGTAACACTGTACAACACTTCTGTTCTGGAATTTCTAAAATGTCCCTTCCAATCTTGCTTTTGAAGTTTTGACTGTTTCTTGAAGTTTTTCCTCTCTCCCTGATAAAATAGACCTACCAAGAGGATACATTCCACAAAATGTTATTTGACATTCTCAGTGTCTGAGTTAATTTACTTCATTATTCATCTCATTACTTTTCTCTTACATGTATTTCTTGTGTACTTCTAAGTATCTGATATCATTCTAGACAACAACTTTATGTTCAATGAGCAGAAAATCCAAAACTCTTACACACGTTTTACATTGTTGAACATCGCATGCTCCTTTCTGAGGTCAGTATCTCCACTTGTGCTCTAGGTAGCATCACTTTTTCAAGCTCAAAGAAGGTCTCATGCTGCTGTTTTTCCTATTAAACATATACTTTAATCAGATACTTGCTCCTGTTAGACACTAGCCTCCTTAAGTATGTATGTACATGTGAATGCATTTGTTTATTTTTACTTTTCCTCTAAATACCCTTTGAAAAGAGTAGCCTATATTAACTATCTTCAGTTCCTCCACTTTCATTTTCTGTTGATCATAGTTCACTCAGGCTTTCGCTTATATCACCCCATTACAACTGATCTTTGCAAATCACCAACGATCTTCACATTGCTAAATCCAATGGCCACGTCTCTGATTGTGTATTTATCTACTAATGGCAGCATCTTCTAAGTTGCTCACACTTTCTTTTTTCAAAAACAAAAACATTTCATTTTCCTTTAAGGTCATTTCACTCTGTTGGTTTTCTTCTTACCTCATTGCAAGATTTTTAATCACATCTTATGTTTTTCTCACTTTATGTATTCTACCTCTCAAATTTGAAGTACCCTCTGGCTCATTAATTGCTCTTATTCTTGATCTTTAGTCACTCTTGGGGGATCTTACAAAATCTCACTGCTTGAAAGGCCATCATGACTCTACCCTAGAACTTGATATTGACCTCTAGTTTCTAATACCCAACCACATACTTCACGTGGGAGTATGAATATGCAATATTCATCACAATGTTAGAATCCCACAGTGGAATTTCTGGTTTTCTCCAACCCAGTGTAATTTTTCCGTAGTCTTCTTTGCCTCAGGTAATGGCCACTCCCTCCTTTCTCTTATTTAGGTGAAAAACTGCAGTTTTTCTTGACCTCTCTCATTCTTTACACCTGATTATCAATTTCCAGCATTTCTGTTAGTTCTGTGTTTAGAATATTATTGGTTATCCGAATATTTTTATCATCTCAATGATTAATATTAAGATTAATTATATTTAATGTGTTTATATTACACAGTATATATTCTATTATATAATAAAATTATTGTATAATAAATGTATACTTAATATATAATTATGTTACATAATTATATGTTCTATTATATAATTTATCATATAATACAGTTATATAATAAATAAACATTTGTTATAGATAATTTTATTATATAATAAAATATATAATACAGGGTGGCCATAAAGTTTATGTGCAATTTAAATAGTTGTAGTAGAGTCAATTTATTCAATATATTTTGACTATTTCTGCCTTCTTTGTGCACATGACAAAATAACTTGGAGAATATTTCATACAGGACAAACATACACCTAATATTTTGTAAAATTCTGTAACTTATCTATCCTGAAATTTCTCAAAAATCTCTTTAAATAGTTACAACATCTCTAGGTGTAACTATTTAGATTGCGAACTTTATGGTTATCCTCTACTTATGCAATAACAGCCAACCCTTCTTGATAGTTGTACCACATTAGGTATCTGTATGATTTTGCTTTTTTATTTGGAACTTAAATATGGTTAAAGAAGGCATGTATAGCTAAATAGACAAGTAATAGATGGCAATGATTTTGTAGAGGGTAAATTTCATAAAACTCTGTGTATGTTACCCCAAATACCCTTCCAAGTAAAGTGTCAAGTTAGAAATGACCACAAGAGAAATTTCCTTCAGATGTGGAAGGCAGAAGTGAAATAGCAGCTATCACACTCTGAAGGGCTGCTTGTTTAGATGGGGTAAGTGACAGTTGAAAATGTGTTCAAGGACTTTGTTGCCCCCTTGCTCTCCCCTGTGGTGGGAGACAGAAACAAAGTGCTGGGGTATTCCAGGCTGTTATTTATTCTCTACACTCTGTCCGGCTCATTTTCTGAACTTCTGCCTCAAATGACCAACAAGGACACTACCACCAAATGTGGAGACAAAAACCTTCTGTAAACTCCCCCATCACTTCTTTATGCAATCCTACACTGGTAGTTGGCCATGTCTTGCTTCTATACATTTTCAAAACTAAGACTTGTCCACATCTTTATATACTTGTATATGTCATAGTGACTTATCAAAGACCAACTCCTTATACATATGATTTTGAATTTTCACTAGTGTTTATTTTTCATTTTAAATCTATATTCTGAAAAATTATTTTGTTCATTCTTTAGCATTTTGCCACATTTAATACTTTTTCCAATGCCGATTTTCTATATTATATTTCAACTACTTATTATTTATATATATATGTGAATATTAAATGTTACTATATTGATTTTTAATCTGATTTTTACTTTTTAGGAAATTTTTCATTGATTTTATTATGGATAATAGATACAACATTATTTTTTAAAAAGCCATCTGTTCTGTAAATTTCTGAAATATTATTATACGTATTATCATCTATATTAATGATGTCCATGAAGGAGTACATGCTTCTTTCCATTCTTGACATAGTGGAAGACAACTGTTAAAAGTCAAAAGATATTTTTCTTGGTCTTGTTCATAAGATGTTAAATAACAAGCATTATACTATTTTAAAATGAGCATTCAAAATGTCTCAGTATTCTCACATTTTTGATTTCAAGGGTTTTTTAAAAGTCCTTAGAAAATATATGTCAGGGAATCCCACTATTTAGTTCGTTCTTATAAAATTTTGATGTACATCTTGACAGAATTTTTTAAAAGCCTGATAAATCAGAATTCTATGGATTTCATAGGGGAATTCCGCTTAGTTGGATAAGCTATAGTCTTTGCAATCTGGCCTGGATAGTTTCCGAAAAAAAGACACAGAAACTTGTAGAGAAATGCTAAGAAAATAAATAATTGTGCTGAAAAATACTTTCAGTTTCTGCTATAAACTCTACCCTGTGAACATATTTATATGCTTAAGTAAATATGCACACACATATGCATACATATGTACACAGGTGTGTACACACACTTATTTTTAATTTGCATGATCTCCCTAGACCTAATTCCTCTAACCCATATTCTCAAGCCCACGAATCAAATTCCTATAATCAAACTACTGAAAATCCTGACACCATTTATTTTTTCATTATATAATATAATTTTCTGAATCTACACATTACTTTTCATAGCAATGGTTATTGTCTATTCTAAATCTTTATAGTTTTTCCTTAGGAGGCATATAATAGCTTCATGAAGTAGAGGTCAAATGGAAATAAAGAAAATTTTACGGCTTTTGAATGATTAATGAAGTTATAATGCTACTTGGGAGGCTGAGGCAAGAGAATCGCCTAAGCCCAAGAGCTGGAGGTTGCTGTGAGCTGTTATGCCACAGCACACTACCAAAGGTGACAAAGTAAGACTCTGTCTCTAATAAATAAAAAATAAATAAAAATAAAGTCATAATGATGAAGTTTCAAGCTAACAGGTTTTTTTTTCTTAGTTCATATTATATTTTGCTAACATTGAAGCTTAATTTTAGTGAAATTGTTTCATTCGTGTCGGCACAATGCCACAAAAATGCACCGTAACTCTAGGAATGAGGAGAGGCAAGGATTTCTATCAGTTACCATTTCAGTCATGATAATTTACCAAATATGATAAATCTCAAGTAAATAAGAATCTATCTGCTCGGCGCCTGTGGCTCAATCGGCTAAGGTGCCAGCCACGTACACCTAAGGTGGCAGGTTTGAATCCCCAGCCCCGACCCGCCAAACAACAATGATGGCTGCAACCAAAAAATGGCCCAGTGTTGTGGCAGGTGCTTGTGGTCCCAGCTACTTGGGAGGCGGAGGCAGGAGACTCGCTTGAGCCCAGGAGTTGGAGGTTGCTATGAGCTGTGATGTCATGGCACTCTACCCAGGGGGATAGTTGAGGCTCCGTCTCAAAAAAAAAAAAAAAAAAAGAATCTAGCTAGCAAACTTGAGGATTTTAAGATGGACTTTAATTGGCTAATAAAGTTGATATTGTTCTTAGAATAATTACGTTTGTAGGAAGGTCCCTGATATGAACAAAGTTGCAACTAGATTAGTTCTTTTTTAACACATTATAGAGTATACAATTAAAGAGGAAGAAATATTTAGTAATTTTTCTTAAAGGAAGCTACGTTAATTTCCCATTTTTTAAACTATCAGTGGCATCTTGCAATCCACATATGATTTACTTTGAATAGATAAAATCCTATGTATGATATCACAGCTTTGAATAATAAAATTTTATAAAATAAGTTAAATTTGTAGTGGAACTTGACTTTGAATGTCAAAATAAACCTTTATTAGACATTCCAAGATTTATTGACATAAGTTTGTAACAAGATGACTTTAATCCTGTTATTAGCTGCTGATATAGGATACTTTATATTCAGAGCACAAAATTTTCATTAATGGGAAGTATTTAAAAATTTCATTTTGTAAGAGTTTTCCAGACATTCTTTAAAATGACCAGTTCCTCTTCTGAGTCTTAGAGACTCATCAAATGCTGTTTACTCAGTTACTTACTACATATTAGAGAAATTACTAAATAAATAATTTCCTATCAGGTGTTAAAAATTAGTGGTGCATAAGAAGCAGAAATAAATTTGACTATAAAGACAAGGGGACAAAAGTGAAAGAAAAAAAAATGATCCCACCACATTCTTAGATTTAAAAATATACACAAAAACCAAAATAATAAATTTATGTGCATATTGCCATTTAGTTGACTGTGTTTTCATAAATATTGGCAGGACTAATGTGTGTCAACACATTTAAGTTGATGATAAGAAAGAATATATATTATGATCACATTTTCCTCGTGTCCATCTAACTTCTTTTCCTAAGGTTTTCCAATGAAGAATTGTTTTGATTATTATCTTAAATTTTGACATTAGGCAATTGTCATGGTTTATTCAGTTCCACTGAATTTTATTTATTCTCCCACATGCAAGAGTGGCTACTCAGGCTGAGGTGGTAGTTATGATCATGCAGTCTTTCCAGGAGTATGTAGTTCATAATCAAACAAGTGCTTGGATTGGATCATGGTGGTGGCCTGCCCCTCTGCCTCGGGGTAATTACATCTTTTATCTTAGGCAGTCACTTACTCATTGATTTATTGCATCACTCAAACTTTATTCATTGTCTAGAAGAGACACTACAGAATAATATAAAGTACTTAAAGTGCAGACAGAACTGGCCAAAACCCTAGTTCTGATACTTTGATACTAACCAGCTCAATATTTTTATGAAAGCCACATGAACACTCTAAATTTAGTTTTCCTACCTGTGCAAATGAGAATAATATGTCCAGGATCAATTTCATTTATTTTTCTCTAAGATCAAATAAGAATATATGTATATATAAATTAACAAAAAATATTTGCACTGATGCACATCAATGCATGATGCACATTAATGACATAGCTACTTCCAAAATGTTGAAGCAGTTAATTGTTGTGTGTATTATTTTTCTTACCACCTTTATTCATTGATTTTTTTTTCTTTTTTGCTGACTGCACCATTATTTTCTCCTGGAGAAATATGTCTTCCTCTTTCACATAGGTCATGTGCTTTGGGTTCAGTTCTAACTGCAGTTTAGAGCATATGTCCCTAATGCTGGCCAAGCAGCACCCCAATTTCTATTGAGGTGACTCAATCGAGTAAGAACACATGACCCATGTTTAGAATTCTCTAAATAGTGAATTCCAGGTCTCATGAAGAAGTTTCAGAAGCTATAGCAGTTTTATTGATCCAAAAGTAGAGAAAATTTATCTTAGTATAATGCCTTATCAATGAATAGGGAAGCTCAAAAACATTAAAAAAAAAAATCAGATCCTAAGGTCATCTCCAGCCTAACATGAAACTGCACTAGTAGAAGATTTTTAATAATTTTAAAAGATATTTTGTAGAGTTTTATGATTATTGCAATCAAAGGAGTCCCGAATGATGTAGAAGAAATCTGCAGCTGTAATGTAGATTTATTTATAATTTTCAGCAGAATATATTAAGAGATTATGTACTGAATTCCAAATAGATACATTACTGTTATACTTTAGTAAATAAAAGTATTGAGGAATTGTGAGTTTTAGAGATCATGTCTGCTATTTTCCTCCTTTGCCAGCAAAGTAATAAATTCCTCTTTCCTTTTCCTCCAAAAATATGAATAAATGAATAAGTAAATAAACACAAATATTTTCTGCATTTCTAGATACTTGTATTATGTGCTCTATTCACACACTACATAGTGGATCCTAGCTCACATGATAACATCAAATGAAATTTCCTTGTTTTTGTAGGCTTACATATGTATTTGTTGGCTTAATACGCATGCATGCTTCATCACAATTTTCTTTTTAGAAATTCCTCCAAGGTTTTTTTAGTGTGTTGTTGCTTTTTTTTTTTTTTGGCAGTTGACATATTTCCACCCCAACCTACCAAATAACTCTTTCCCATCAATAATTTCCAATGAATGCAAAAAAATTAACTTGGATATTACTCTAGAGCAGTGCTTCTCAACCTTCCTAATGTTGCAATATATTTTTCATTGTTAAAAAGGGGTTGTCACCCACAGGTTGAGAACCACTGCTCTAGAGTTTTGTATTTAGAACTTTAGAGTTTACCACTGCCCTACTCAAAATGATAGAGTATTGATTATGCCATATTAAAAACAATGATAATTCTTTGCCTTATGGATGAAATATCAGTAATGAAGAACAACAAAAAATTGAACTCTCTTTCTATATATAACACTTAGCCCACTTAAAAAAAGAAAGAAAAAGAAAAAAGTCATTTACTATCACTATCAAATAATCATGGTTCCTTTCTTAACCAATCTATCCCATAGTTTCAATTATGTTTCTTAATATAGGTGACAGCCAGAGAACACTGGAGTGTATCTGTGGGAACTTTATTTTTATTTCTGAATATAAAAACTGAATTATCTACTATCGGAGTTCCTGAAACTTCAGAATTTCAGAATATAATATGCATGCAACAATAACACTATTTTACCAGATCCACAGTACATAACATTTTATAGAACTATATAATCTTCTAAGCTATTTGCTTTTTAAAGATAGTAGCACTTTCAAATTATCTGGGTACTGAAGAGTAAGGTATTTATCAACAAATGCTAGTAGAAATTTCCCTAAACTTTTCTCCCAGTGCTAAAATGCTATTATATTTTTGCATTTTGTTTCAAAATTTATTTTTAAACGGCCATATTTTTCCATGTGAGATTAGAGTTTCAGCAGAATTGTTTCAATTATAAAATTCCTGACTTCTTCCATTTTATTACATTTAATTAAAATGGTTCTTATGTGTTAAGACACAAATAAAACAGTAATTGTTATTTGTTTTCAGTTCCTCTTTATAATCTCCTCACATTATAATCAATTATAAAACAGAAGTGTAAGATTTTCTAAAGAGGTTGGTGTTAAACTTGTCTTGTTTGTGTAATGTCTTTTTTCTGCCAGTCACCAGACAGTGGTGCTTGTCACCGCATCTGTTAACTATAGAAGGTCACAGAACTGTATAACTGGAATTCTTAACAACAAAATGACTTATAGGCAATCATCTTCATGTACCTGCATACTTTTAAAGTCCTTCTTCCTTTAAAGGCAGGAAATTAGTCTGCGTTGGCCATGAGAACTTGAGTATTTCTACTGTATATCTGGTCTCTCTTAGGCACTACAATATCAGTTTAGTAACTACAAAGTCCAGTCACATGCAATCCTAAAATTTAGAATTTGGTTTAAAGCTGAAACTTCACTTTTACCCTGGCATGATTTTCCTCTCATCTTCCATGTAGCATTCCAACTTCTTTCCTAGCTTTCAGACTCTTGAGTTCTTACCTTTTCATTGTTGGAGCCAAAAGAGAAGAGAAGATCTCTCTCCCTTCTGTCCATCATAAGAGGGACCCACTTCCATCTCTCTTTGGAAGTGCTCTAAATTTTATCCCTGTTCTTTCTAAATAAAATCCCTTTGTATCTCTGGAAAAAGAAAAAAGAGAGAGAGAGAGAAAAGAAGAGAATAACAATGTTTCCTAACTTGGAAGGAGTTTAAGCTTACTCCTTCTTTCATGAATTATTTTTGTGGAGTTTTTAGGATGTCTACACCTGTAGCTGGAAATTCTCATTCACTGGACTCTTCAGGTGGGTGAAATGGTATCTTTGAACTGTGTCTTAGTCCTCCCTACTCAGCCCTGAGGAAAATACCTTCTGTGCATGGCATATACATAGCCAATGTGTGGTTCACCAACTACCAGTATGTATTTATTTTCCCAAAGGACTGCAGCCAAATCCTGAACACCAGCCTTCCCATCTAACCCCTCCTGCTGATTCTCCAACTTCCGTCCTCTTTAGATCGCATAGGTGTGATGTAAATTTGCTCATTGAAATTTCAAGGGACACGTGTTAAATTCTTAGCATTGTTTTAAAAATCATATTTCTAACTTGAAATAATAAAAAACAATTTCACCTTGTTCCTTAAGATGGGTGATAAGATGTATGGCAGTCAGAAATCTCCCTGCTAGAATCATTCTCGGAGTAAAATATTTGTCTAACATCACACCTCACTCAATGCATGTTAAGTTTTTAAGAATCCTAACAGTGGTTTTATTTATGTCTTTTAAAGTTTTACTAAATGGTCTGTATTATAACTTATTTTTGGTATGCATTGCCCTAAACTGCAGATTGAAATAGCCTGTTATGTACAGCAAGACAATGACAAATGTCAAATTGATTCTTAGTACTGAATCCTCCCATTATATATTTAAAAGAGTCATTTATCTCCAAAGTACTATGAATGTATCAAAATTATACTAAAGTAATAATATTTGTTTGAAGATGGCTCTGGTCTATAAAAAACCCAAAGAAGAACAGGCATTCTGGAAGTGTCATTTATTTTTGCCAGCTGCTCCTTAATTTTGTATCCTCATACACAGAAACATAACAAAACTCTAGAATTTGCATTTATGGAAGATAAATTTTTAGGAACTCTATTTTTCTCATTAATTCTTTCAGTGCATATAGGCTGATTGCTGGAAACATTCACATTGTCTTAGACACTGTTGTCATGAAGCTATTGTTTAATTTTAGGTGATGACATAGAGGGAATTACAATTTAGTTAAACACCTACCTTTTTGTTGAACTATTTCCAGAATAAAACAGATACTGTTATAATATTGATGAGAATGATGTCAAATGAACAAAATGAGGTTTGCCATATATTAAATCCAGTTAACTCTTCTGCTTTTAAGGCTATGGTTGTATTTTCAAAGTCCTTGAAATGTTTATCTGTCTTTAAGGACAGATAGGTTTTGGTAACTTGATAAAACCAACTTCCATAATACCATATATATCTAACAGCTAAGCAATTAGAGCTGTCACTAGCTAATCGGACTCCCTTTTTCTTTGTGCCCATTCTATAACTATATTTAGTCAGAGGGAAGGAATAAAATACTATGATAAATACGTACTATTAAAGGGATAGACACCACAGGACAGAAAGATGTATGGCAATATGAATGAGGAAGGAGACTGTGACAAAAGAAATAAATGACACATGTAGCTTAGACACCTGGGTAGGGACAGTTTCGATGAAGATGAAAGACAGAAAAATTAAAACTAGAAGAGAAAGAAAAAAAAAAGATTACTGGAAAATGATATAGACCTCTTAGGCATGGTTTCAAAAGCTCACTGAGATAAGAAAAGCCTTTAAAAGGATAGATCATTAATCACTGGTATTTCAATTAGCTAATATTGACTAGGATGGCAATTACGGCATTGATAAGAAAAGGCTTCTTTTCCTGGAGGTAGAACAGGCTGTTTCCTGACATATTCTTTGAACAATCCACAAGAAGCTAGGCTATTATACACTTCATCCTAATGTGGCTGGGAAATGAGACAAGGATGAAAAATAAGATAGTGGCACAGAGTCATCTCAAGTCTAGTGATCACAATGTCATCAGAATGTCAATGCCCTTGAGGTTATATGTGAAGGTAACAGAACAAAAGCCCAGGCTTGAGTAAATAAACACAATAGGCCATTAGGAAATTTGGAATAGCTTTTAAATGTTGATTAAAATCAATTTCAGTAAATTTATGAAAAACAAGTTTTTAACAGAAAAAAAGACTGATATTTTTATTATAGAAACACTTTGTCTCTGTCTGAACGTAAAGGTAGAAGTTTTATTTTATAAACAATTTTTCCTGGCTTTGAAGAAAAAAAAAAGTCTCAAAACTTCTGCATAAGGGACCAGCTTACAAGGATAAGTCTATTTACAATTCCTGTTGGTTGTTATGTGTAAATGGCCTTAAAAGTGGCTCTTTACATATTGCCTTAAAACACTAGGCTACTATCATAATAATAAACATGATTAATACAAACAGAAAAGTTATATTGAGGAGAGAGACAGATGATATCATATTAATGCTTTGCAGTTTTCCAAAGCAAAGTTGCTACAAACTTGGTTTAATTTCACTGGGGAAAAAAATACCAAAGAGAAACATTAAGTTAAGTTATAAACATATACTTTTCCATCCATTTCTTTTGAGGAATAAAATAGTGATTCTTTGAAACAAATTTTAAAAACATAAATTTAGAAGTTTGTCTATCTATTTATTTATTTATTTATTTATTTTTGAGACAGAGTCTCACCCTGTTGCCCTGGGTGGAGTGCCATGGTATCCTTATACCTCACAGCAACCTCATACTGCTTGGCTGAAGAAATCCTCTTTGCCTTAGCCTGCTGAGTAGCTAGGACTATAGCGCCTACCATAGCACCTAGCTAATTTTCCTAGTCACTCTTGCTCAGGCTGGTTTGGAACTCATGAGCTCAAGTGATCACCTGTCTCCGTCTCTCAGACTGCTAGGATTACAGGTGTGAGCCACAGCACCCAGCCTGGAATTTAGAACTAACAATTGTAATGTTTGAAATGACTACATTCCAAAATCAGAAAAAAATACATACTGTAAATATATTCATATACAATGAGTATTCATCCTATAAAATATTGTATACCTTAGGCTCCATGATGGAATAACACTAAAACACATACTATATAATTAGTTTATTTTGCATAATTGTTAAATAGTAAATTTATTAAATTTATCTACTCATCAGTTAATAAAGAAGAGCTACCATGTTAGAATTGTTATTATTATTATTATTTTAAAGAGACATGTTTTGAGAAACTACAGGGTTATGCAATGGGTTCAGGGTTGTACAATGAAACTTTAGGGTTATACAATGAAGTTCTTACCATTCCTTGTCCCTAAGGGACCATAGGAAGAAGTTATAAAGACCTGAAATAAGTGTTCCCCAGGGCCACTGCCTGAGAGAAAGAAGTGTTGTTTTGTGGAAGGACACAACCAGCCTGAGATAACTTTTTTTTTTAATCATAGCTGTGTACAATAATGCAATCATGGGGTACAATGTGCTGGTTTCAGAAGGAGCCAAGGAAATAAAAACCCTGACTTTACTCTCATCCTTCATTCTGATCATCTGCTTGGTTCCTATTGGTACAGTCCATCAGGAAGCTCAAGTACTCAGGGGCCAATGTTGTCTTGTAATTGTAACCGGTTCACTGCCTGACGTGTGGTCAGACAACCCATGGAGACATCAAGGGTTGCAGCAGAGAAAGAGTTTAATCATAAGGCCACTGAACTAGGAGACAATAAGAAACCTCAGATCTGCTTCCCTGAAGGATTTACATATGTAGACAGGGGTTTTAGGGATCTGGATAAATGGTGGGACAGATGGTGGGCTGAAGTGTAGGAGAATCTCTGATTGTCTGAGAAGCTGCAATCGAGTAGTCAGTCCTCCTCCCACAGATATGGAAGGATAAAATTGACAGTGGGAATTATGAGCAGAGGAAATGGCATTGAAAGAATGGCAAAACTGTTTTCTATCTCCCTAAAACATCCCTGACTCCTTTTGGAGAAATAAAATCCATGTCCCTGCCTCAGGCCAGTGGTTGGGAAGGGCAGGAATGTTTTTTCTTCTTTGTGCTACAGGAGGTGATTCAATGGAATTTTCTGGATAGAGCAGCGGGGCCTTTACCTAGAGAGTAAAGTCAGAGTTTTTATTTCCTTGGCTCCTTCCAAAACCAGCACATTGTACCCCATGATTGCATTGATGTACACAGCTATGATTTAATAAAAATAAATAAATAAATAAAAATTACCCCAGGCTGGTTGTGCCCTCCAGGGGGGCAGAGGTCATAGTATTGTCTTTGCAGAAGATGAGCTGTGTCAGAATACAGCCTGACGCTGAGAGCTTATGCTTTTAAAGCTCTGTATTTATGCTTATGTTAGGAAAGTTGGTACTTACAGACAGGAGTGCTCCATTCTCCTCATTTGCAAGAATATTAATAAATCTCTCTTTGCTTTTCCCCAACCACTTGTCCTCATTCTTCTGATATGGTCTCAGGGACAAATGGCTAGCTTTAAGTAACAAAATGAGGGGTAAAGTCATGTGACAGGGACATGAAGATGCCACATTCTTGCGCTAAGTCTACGCTAAGTCTATTAGATCAGTTGGTGTCCACCATTCTGGTTTAGGATCTGAAAAACATCTGAAACATCCTTGATTCAACATCAGAAATCCTATCTGTAGGAACAATGGCAAAACAGGTGGTCAGCACACTAGTGAATTTTAGTTTGTGAATGTAAGGAAGTGGGTCAAAGTGTATCCTGGTTAATACCTGACCATAATGCTACCTAAGGTCTGGCTTGTAATTCTTAACTCTGTGAGGACAGTTTCAGTCACCTGTTCAGGTCACATGTGGAAGAGAGCAAAAGGAAATGAATAGGTAGGAGTCTGGAGGAGCAACTAAGTGTTCACAGAGGCCACATTATATAAAATAGTGCATGTAAAGGCATGGGTAGCCTTAACTTTTTTTTTTTTTTAGAAAATTGTGGGATATGAATTCTGACTGTGTTATATTTTTTCTGGCTCCAAATAGTGATTGTAGCTACACAAATATATATTGATATATATACATAGCTTGTGAAAATAATATTTTCAGAAAAAAAGAATGCAGAAAAATTAAAATCCTATTGGTGGGCAGGAATAGTAGCAGGTTATGGAGACTAGAAATTAAAGAAAGTACTGTAAAAATAAACTGGGTTTAAGTTTTTCTCTGTTACCAGGTGCATATTCTGTACAAATTTACTATAAACCAAGATACGAATGTTTATTTAAAAGACTTGTTAGGAGGAACTAATGAGAAAATATATTTATACTTAATATTTGTCTTTAGGCCACTGATAACTACTTTAAAGAAGTGAAGCCCTTCGTGTTTCATGTAAGAACTAAAAGAACCCCTCTTTTTGGCACAGTTTATTTCCCCATGTTTCAGTCCTCATCTGAAATCCTTTTCTCATTATATATCAACTTGAATCGCCACTTCCACAGGCCCTGAGAAAAGATGTTTGACCTCAAAGTTGGTGATTTTCTATGTAGTATCTGGAAATCAGTTTTCTCTGCTTTGGTCTTAGTTACAATTCTTAGTAAAACATTAAGCCTATCCTTTGGATTTTATAATTATCCAGTACAATTAGCTATTACAACAATCCTATGAGCTGATTTTTGTTATTCCCAGAAGTTTTATCAAAGAACAGAAAATTCCCAGAAATAGGCAGCTGGTAAGTTAGGTTTGCCAGATCAGAAAACCTGGGTCTGCTCTAGTTGATCATGCTATTGGATTAAAAAATAACTAAATAAATAAAAATTATAATTAAAACAGCATCATAATGAAATAGTACTTCTAACACCAACATGAATTTGTAATATAATCATTTATTTACAAATGGTACATTCAATAATATAAGATATAAAACTTTATGTACAGTATTAAAATTAGCATATACAGCAGTGCTTGAAACAGTGCTGCTTATTATGTCAATTTTCAGATATTCAAAAATACATTCTTATTTATTTACTTATTTTGCAACTGAATAAGAATAGCTGATAGGGATTGAATATTTATTTGGTCTACAACCTATGCCACGTGATTATGATCTTTTCCTTTAATAGACTTGACAACTGTGGAAGGTAGATATCATCATTTTTATTACACAAACATGAAAACTGAATGATAAACAGGTGAAGTGCATGCCCCGGGTAACCTAGATGGAAAGTAGAAGTCCAAGATCTGAACATGGGTTTTCAGACTTTGCAGTTTTTACTTTTTTACATGCCATCCTGGTACTTCACCATTTGCTTTCTTGGTTTACCATCAAGTTGCTGCTTCTGTTTTTTGTTGAGGTCCTTATATTTTATGAGAATGGTTTTGGGCAGTCTCCTCATACTGATGTCTTCATTACCCAAGGCAATTCCATTGAGGGATTCCTCCCTTACTCACCACTGCTCCCCTGAAATTGGATTTTGCCACAGAATAGGGGCAGGTGAGTGACCACAGGCACCTTCTCTACTAATCTCTTCCTTTGATTTTTGTGACTTTCACCACTCTCCTTTTGTTTTTTAATAGTTATATTAGTTTTACTTATTTATATTACTTTTGTTCGCAAATGCCTTTACCTTCTTCTTTTCTTAATTTACTGTCTTTCTTAATAGATTGAAGAGTCACATTTCTTTGCAAATGCCATTGTTTTATATAGGACAAGTGTGAACTTTTAGGATACTATCAAGAGTATCTGTGTCTTATAGAAGATAAATCAAAACAGTAATACCTACCTATATCAGTCTGGGCCCAATCAGGAGAAAACTGCTCAATAACTTAAGTAGCGACCTATTTATTTATTTATTTATATTTGCAATTAAATATAAAAGAATTGCTAAATCTGAATATGTGCATGGTATCCTAAAACTAAGAGAAAGTTTCTCAAGGAGGACAAACTTGAAAATGGTTAAGACTTTGTTGGAGAGAGTATAGTCCCTTCCAAAGGATAGAGGAAAGTGCTTCCTGTGGTCAGGAGGGGTGTGTTCTAAAGACACTGGGTAAACAGATAGCAACCTTCCAAAACACAGACAAAATGTAGGTGGCACTGTGGGCATCCTTTGGGCTGGTTGGAATGTCCAAAGCCTATAGAGGGCATACATGCCCTGGCACCAGTGATCATGATGTAGCATTCATATTTTGTAAAGTTCATTAAAACTTACCTAGGTATTTTTTTTTATAACTTCATCATTAACATTTAACTTGTCTCCTTTTAATGTAGACCCAGTGTATTTTCTCACCCATTCTTTTTCTCTAATATTTAGCCAGATGCTTAGCAAAACATAGGTGCTGGAATAAAAATTGGTTGAATAAATAATTGATGGATTGAATGAAGTTTGTATCATCTCTAGCATTGCACGCTACTCAGAAATGGTGTTAGTCTATCCTTTTTGAATAAATAAAGTTGCAATTCTTCTCCCTTCCTTCACTTATTTTCTCTACCCATCCTGAAGATTTATTAATGTTATCACTTTCAAAAACTTATCAAAGATTTTTCACTTCATGTCTTAATTTAGAAAAAAATACGTGTAATAACCATCACACTTTCATTTTCTTTCTTTTCAAATACTTGTAAAAAATGTACTCCCCCTCTATTTTCTTGCAATCTCATAGCATTTTTATAACTAACAGATAGTTGTATGAATAATGTCAATAAAGAATACCTAGGATTTAATTAATTTAGAATATATGATACTCTATTTCTTATTATTTTGGGATAGAAACAAAAAATATTCTTTTGGATGACAGAAAAGAAAAGGTTCTAATAGATTTTACAGTTTTAAAAGTATTAGTGTATTTTATTTTCACTAGTTCAAAATGATTCTGTGGTTATCTTTGACCACTTAACTCTTCTGGTAGATATATGACTGATAACTAAGCAAGAAAATGAATAAAGTGTTTGTCACATAAAGCTCTAAGCCAGAATCGTTTTTATAGTTTGAATCAGATAAGTAGCAAATTTTAAATAATTCGTGGGTTCAGAGATAATCTGCATAATCAGAAACAATAAAACTATCTTTTTCACCTTCCTTCACAAAACCTCAACCCGTGGCTTTCGCACTTTCTCAAAACCTGTTATGAATAATATGGTTTTTATTATGTGTCTCAAAGATATTTTCCTGTTGTTATTAATTTGTAGCTTTTTGTGTAAACATTTTCCCAAATAAATCCACTCTGTTTTATTTAATAACTTTAGAAAATTCATTTTGTATATTAAAAATCTAAATAAATATCAATATAGCTCTATAATTGCAAATTCTTAAACAAAATGAAAATTCTAATACTGTAGTGTGCTTCATAAACTTTCCAGGGGAAAAAAGGACTAAGAATAATTAAAAATATGTATTGATGGCTTCTGCCTGTGTAAAAGTAAAGAAAGTAAACAAGTCATTAAGTTACATTGCTACAGAAGTGAAATGTAAATCAAGGGAGATGGAATTTTTGTCTCCACATAGAGGCATTGTTTGGATTTCACCTAGCATTCTTTTAGCAAAACTGTTCACCACAGGCCAGTAATTACCCTTGACGGCCTTTGGTGAGAATTGAATTTTCATTCAGTAAGGGTGACACTGGGTCTACAGGGTAAGGGAGTCAAGCTACATGTTTGAAAATTAAATTATGAGGATAAAATAAAGATGCTGGGCTTGTCACTCTGGAAGTTAAGTAGGATATTATTGATGCGTTTGGATAGATAGTGACAATGACTCTTGTTTATACTCCCCACTTTTGACTTCAATTTACTAAATGGTCAAAAAGATATAAGAAAATTTGAAATTTGAAAATTTTTAGGTTTCTTTTTCTAGAAACAAAACTGTAGGGATATATTTACAATAAGCATAGTCTTCATTACTGCAAACATATATTATGAAAGTATTTTTTAATACTTTATAAGTTCCAAATAATTCCTAAAATTGTCCAATTTGGACAAAAATATTATATAATTTATAACAGAGAAATTAGCTTATTATTTGACCATTATGTTTATGTGCAGTTTATTTAATAAAAGAAGTAATTCCATTTATATAACAGGTGAATATATGCATGTGGACATACATATTTGTGTTAATGTACATATTGTTATTCAAAGTGTCACATGTAACAGAATCAAAAAATATAATTTTCTTCTCTCATTTGGCATCTAAATTGGCATTAGTCATTTTTCCAGAGAGTATGTTAGCATACATAATGTTTATCCAAACAGTCACTAGTAGCAAAGAGATGGAAGCATGTCACTGAAGTGACCATGGATAGGATGAGTCAAATAATTCATTGCTGATGCTATTGTTTTCATTGTGAGTTAATCAAGTCAATGCAGGTTAGAGAACTTATGAACTCCCCACAAAAGTCACATGCAATGGCTTTCTCAGAAAGATCGTTTTATGAACTACTTGGAGAAGTAGCACAGTTTGTGACCTACTTAAATACATAAACTTAACTTAATAGGCTTAGGATTTGAATGTGATCTATTTTAATTCATATGTTTAGGTAATTCTACTGTAAATTTGACTTTTGCTTTTCCTCCAGCGGTCTTCTGTGAAAGAATGAAACGGACATGGGCAATGCATGTACGAAATTTAATGCCTCTTGAGGAAATAATAAATGTAAGCAGAAATGACATTTATTTACTCACCTGTGTGCAGGTGTACCAAGACGTTCTGTCCTCTTCTGTGTTATCATTCAGAACTCCAGAGGTCCCTGCCTGACTCCAAGCTCTTCCCCTTTCTGCATAACAGGTGCCATCTCTCTTACAGGTGACTGGCACTTGATCTGCTTACCTGCAGCTTTTATGTTTACCGTATGACAAAGAAAACAGACACACCAAAGAACAACTACAACACTTCTCTTTACACATTTTTTTAAGCGTCTGACAATTTCTTTGGTCCTGCTTGGAGGAAAACCTATTGAGCACATTATTTTTCACTTACTGCTTTTTCTCTTAGTCTTTTACATCTGATTTTCTCTCAGTGGTATGCTAGTAAATGTTTAATAGTCAGCTTTATGGAGAACAAAGCTTTGATTGGAAGTGTTTTCGGAGATTCGTGGTATACCTACGTAGTCCCACCAGGGCCCATTTCAAGTTATCTATTGTGGTATTTGGAAAAGATGTGCTCAGTTGGCTGACTTGAGATGTTATTTTTTTTTCTAAGATCCAGTTCCAGCATTGCAATGTTTACACACAAGCGCCTCACTGAATCTGCTCTCTTTTATCTACCCAGTGGGCTTTCACCCCCTCTTCTCCCACTGCCAAAACAGCTGTGCTAAGATTACTGATGGTCTCAATTTGCTAAATCCAGTATTTCATTGTCAGCATCTTCTCGCTCCTTCTAACAGCAGCAACTTACACTATTAATTATATCCCAGTCCTTTAAACACTTTCTTCAATTGCCTCCAGGACTCTCCATTGCCCTCATCATCACCCCGCCTTTCCAGCTGTTCTTTCTCTGATTTCTGTGTTGATTCTCTTTTCAGCATCCTTTTACCATTGGAGTGAGCCTGCTAGGATGTGATATCTTCTCAAGTTTTACTGTCTATGTTCTTTAGAGATCTCAGCCAAAATTATGGCTTAGTACACCATTCATAGATTCACAATGCCACATTATGTGTATATGTATATGTGTGTGTGTGTGTTTGTGAATGTGTACTTCAGAGTGTGTATATACATATACATCAGAGAACACTGTTCCTGGATGTTGCCAAGGATCATGTCTTCACTCCAAACTCTCGTGTACAACTGCTTACTGGACAAATGTTGACAGGACTATAATTCATTTCTACCTTTCCTTTATAGTTAAATACAAAAGAAAGCAATTATTATTAAGAGATAGAATAACAACAGAATTACTGAATTTTTAAAAGTCAATTCAGTATTCATTTGGGAAAAATAGTCTTTGAATATATCATAACAATGGTGAAAGGTAAAATCAGATTCTTGATTATTAATCAGATTCTTGATTAAGATTTTTCTTAATCATAAATGAATATTAAGAAGTTTATATGATGTCTTTATTCCTTTCGTTTTCAAATGCTCATATGTCACTTTGTAATTCTTTATGAAGAGTTACCCCCTCGAAGCCTAAGGAATAGCTTAGTACTGGAACCTTAAAATATAATATTTTTAAGTTATAAATAATTTAATAATAGAAATCCATGTTTTGCAACTACTCACCCCACCCAAAAAAACCCCAATCTTTATTTGTTTTAGTTAGGAGTTTAGCCCAAGGCAAGTACACATTAGAAATCATATATCATCTTCATTGTTTATTAAATTGTTTTTATTCAAATTTATTTATTTTTCTTAAACTGACAAATAAAATTCTATGTATTTATTGTGCACAAAACAATAAATGATATTTTCAAGTGCATGTATATTGTGGAATGCTTACAACTAGGTACAGTAATCTCCATGTTTTCTGGCACCCATGGGGTTTGCAGATTCTGGATAAATGTAGTTTCTGGTTGTGTGGGAGTTACTATTAAAAGTAGGCCTAATCAATTCTATACCCCATACTATAAACTCTGTGTTGACCACACCATGCTATAAACTCTGTGTTGACCTGATGTTAAAATTGAAATTCACCAATTAAAAAAATTCAGAGAAATAAAGATAAACTTCACTTACTGTAACATAATTTCGCTATATTATGAAACAGTTTTGTGAATGTAGGGTACAATTTTAGTTAAATGGCAGTCAATACAACTTCACTACAAGTTTTTTTTTAACTCCAAGAGACACACATCAACACTTGAAACTGTTACAGAGAACACATGGGCGCTGTGGGAGTGATGCATGAATCATTAGCTTTCTGATGGCACACTGCACCAAGTTAAGCCCTGACATTTTTTTTTATTTATATATATATATTTTGGCTGAGTCACATACCAGTTGCTTGAGACTGGCAGTTGCCTAGGTTAACAGGGAGGATAACAGGGAGAGTTTACCATAATTTACATCTTTATCACTGCACATACTTCTCATTTTTGTGGTGAAGACACTTAACATTCACTCTCCTTAACATTCACATTTCTCAAGGAGACAACATAGTTTAAGTATCTCTTATTCAAAATGCTGAGGACAAGAATTATTTTGGATTTCAAAATTTAGGGAGAGTTGTATTATAGTAGAACCTCTATAAGTTGACCACTTGCAGAATTGTAACAAACTAGTCAAAATAAGGAACGAGGCTTACTGTACTACTACATATTATGTGCTACATGTCTGGTCTATGAAAATTAGGACAACTTAAGGAAGTGGTCAATGCAAGGAGGTGGTTAACTATGGAGATTCTATTGTATTTGCATCATATACTTATCACTTCTACATTCGTAATTAGAAAATTTAAAATCCAAACTTTCCCAAATGACATTTTCTTTGAGTGCCAAGTTGATGCTCAAAATGTTGTAGGATTTGGACCATTTCAGATTTAAATTTTTCTGGTTAAGGACACTCAACTTATTACATTGTCATTAATTATAGTCACCATGATATACAGGGTGGACATTAAGTTTGTGTGCAATTTAAAATAGTGTGTATACTATAAACCTATAGTTATCAAAACAGCATGGTACTGGTACAAAAATGGAGAAGTAAATGTATAGAACAGAATTGAGAACCAAGGGATGAAACCAGACACCTATCATCATTTGATCTTTGATAAGCCTATCAAAAGCTTAAATTGGGGAAAATACTCCCTATTTAACAAATGGTGCTGGGTGAATTGGCTGGTACCTTGTAGAAGACTGAAACTGGAACCACACCTTTCACCTCTAACAAAAATTGACTCTCACTGGATAAAAGAATTAAACTTAAAACATGAAACCATAAAGATTCTTGGATAGAGTGAAGGGGAAACATTTGAAGAAATTGGCCTGGGAGAAAACTTTATGAGGAGGAACCCCTGGGAAATTGAAGAAATACCAAAGATACATTACTGGGAATTGATGAAACTGAAAATCTACACTGCCAAGAATGCAGTAAGTAAAGAAAGCAGATAGCCCTCAGAATGGGAGAGGATATTTGCAGGTTACGTTTATGACAAAGGTCTCTAATAACCAGAATCCATAGAGAACTCAAACTTATCAATAAGAAAAGAACAAGTGATCCCATTTCATTGTGGGCAAGAGACTTGAACAGAAGCTTTTCCAAAGAAGATAGGTGCATGGCCTAGAGACACATGAAAAAGTGTTCATTATCTTTAATCATCAGAGAAATCCAAATCAAAACCACTTTGTGATACCATCTAACTCCAGGAAGAGTAGTCCACATAACAAAATCCCAAAACTACAGATGTTTGCATGGATGTGGAGAAAAGGAAACACTTCTGCACTGCTGATGGGAATACAAGCTAGTATGTTCCTTTTGGAAAGAAGTTTGGAGAATACTCAGGGATCTAAAAAAAGACCTGCCATTGGATCCTGCAATTCCTCTATTAGGAGTATATCCAAAAGACCAAAAATCACTTTGCAACAAAGATATTTGCACCAGATTATTCATTGCAGTTAGATTCATAATAGCCAAGTCATGGAAGAAGCCCAAGTGCTCATCGACCCATGAATGGATTAATAAATTGTGGTGTATGTATGCCATGGAATAATATGCAGCCTTGAAAAAGATGGAGATTTTACCTCTTTTATGTTTACATGGATGGAGCTAGAACATATTTTCCTAAGTAAAATATCTCAAGAATGGAATAATAAATATCCTCTGTACTCAGTACTTTTATGAAACAAATTTATATTTACTCACAGTTTTTTATGTAAGATAGATCACAATGATAGCCCAGGATGAAGGAGAGAAATGGAGTGGGAAGGGGTGAAAGGGTTCTCTTTTCTTCACTTCTTCAACAATACTTTTTAATCTTTTCCGTTTTTTATCACAGCCACTCCAGCAGGAATGAGGTGATATCTCATTGTGGTTTTGATTTGCATCACTCTGATGATTAGTCATGTGGAGAATTTTATAGACCTGTTGGCAATTTGTATATTTTGGTGTAAAAAAAAATTAAGAAGGTCTTTTGCACATTTTTTAATCAATTTGTTTGTTTTCTAGCTATTGAGTTGAGTTCCTTATATATTTTGAAAAGTAACCTCTTATGTAATATCTAGATTGAAAATATGTTCTCCCACTCTGCAAATAATTCTTTAAACATGTAGATTGTTTCCTTTGCTGGGAAACTTTTAACTGTGGTACAGTCTCATTTGTCTGTCTTTGCTTTTGTTGCCAATACTTTGAAGCCAAATTTTTAAAAAGTCATGCCAGACCCACATCATAGAGATTTACCTCTAAGTTTTCTTCCAATAGTTACAGGTTTTGTTTGCTTGTTTGTATGTTTGTTTGTTTGTTTTGCAGTTTCTGGTCAGGGCAAGGTTTGAACCCACCACCTCCAGTATATGGGGCCAGCAACTTATACCTTTGAGCCACAGAGACCACCCAAAAGTTACAATTTTGAGTCTGACATGTTAAGTGTTTAATCCATTTGGGACTGACTTTTCTATATGGTGTGAGATGTAGGTCTGATTTTATTCTTTTGTATGTTGATATCCAATTTTACCAGCTACATTTATTGAAAAGTCTATCTTTTCCAAATTGTGTGTTCTTGGCATTTTTGTCAAAAATCAGTTAGTTATGGTGGCCAGGCATATTAGCTCACACATATAATCCTAGTACTCTGGGAGGCTGAGGTGAGTGGATTGCCAGAGCTCACAGGTTTGAGACCAGCCTGAACAACACCGAGACCCCATCTCTAGAAATAGTTGGGTATTGCGGCATCAGGTTCCTGTAGTCCCAGCTATTTGGGAGACTGAGACAAGAGAATTGCTTGAACCCAAGAGTTTGAAGTTGCTGTGAGCCATGAAGCCACAGCACTCTACCAAGGGCAACAAAGTGAAATTCTGTCTTTAAAAAAAAAAAAAGATTAGTTAGTTATAAATGTGTGGACTTCTTTCTGAGTTCTCTGTTCTGTTCCATTGGCCTGTGTTGGTTTTAATGCTAACGCTGTATTATTTTAGTTATAATAGTTTTGTAGTACATTTTTTAATCAAACAGTGTGGTACCTTCAACCTTGTGTTTTTCCTCAAGATTGCTTTGGCTAATCAATTTCTACTTATATGATTTCACAGATTCAAGGTTTGATTTTTTTTTCCTATTTTGGAGAGAAATGTTATTGATATTTCACTAGTGATTGGATTCAATCTGCAGATCACTTTGGATAGTACGAACATTTTAACAACCTTAATTATTCCAACTCATGTAAATGAAATGTGTTATCTCAAATTTATTTCATCGGTCTGATAGTTTCCATATAGAGATCTTTCACCTCCTTATTTAAATCTACTCCTAAGTACTGACTGTTTTTGTAGTTATTATGAACAGCATTATATTCTTGATTTCTTTTCGAGGTAGTTTGTTGTTGGTGTATAACAATGCTGTTGATTTTCTATGTTGAATATGTATCTTGCAAATTTATTGAATTTTTTAATTCTAATAGATTTTTGCTAGAGTATTTAGCATTTTCTATGTAAAAGATCAAGCCATCTGCAAACAAGGATAAGTTCTTTTCTTAAGCCCTTTTAAAAAACTAATTGAGGTAAAATATACATCTATGATTTACTATCTCCACCATTTTAAGTGTATAGTTCATTGGTAATAAATACATTTATATTCTTTTTCACCCCTTCATCCTTTGTCCCCTTTTCCTTTTCTTGAGTCTGGTAGTCACAAATCTACTCAGTATATTCAAGAGATCCAATTTTTTAGCTACCACATCTGAGTGAGAACATGCAATTGTTGGCTTTCTGTGCTTGGCTTATTTCTATGCTTTGGCTCTTGAGAACAGTGCTACAATAAATGTGAGAATATGGATATTTCTTTGATATATTGATTTTTTTTTCTTTTGCATATATAACTGGTAATAGAATTAATGGGCTATATGGAAATGCTGTTTGGGGATTTTTGAGGAACTCCATACTATTCTCATAGTATGGCTGTGCTAATTTATATTCCTACCAACAGTGTAGGAGGGTTCTCTTTTCTCCACATCCCAGTTAGCATCTGTTACTGGTCTATCCTTTTTATATAAGCAGTTTTAGCTAGGGTGAAATGATATTGCAATGTGATCTTGATTTGCTTTGTAATTTTTGTAATATTTGTATCTTTCTCTAGTTTTGGAAAGTTTTCTATTATTATATTTTTGCTCTTATTCAGTTCATTATTGTTAGATAGCTAGCTAGATGTGATGAGGCTATTTTGGACTGGTCTGGGTCAGGCTGACCTGGGCTGTTATGACAACAAGGCTTATTAAGACCCTGTAGGTGGGATTTTAAGACGTTGCTGGTAGGTTGCTTTCAAAATCTTGTACTAGGTTTTTTTTTTAAGAACAGAGTTAATTAAGACCCTGGAAGACTTCCAAGAAGTAGCTTATACACCTTAAAGCTATGTATAAAACCCAGAGACTGTGCTTTCCATGGTCCCTGCAGTCACTAGAATGGGGCCTGTTTTGCTAGGCAGGCTGTTGATAAATACTTTATTTTGCTTATTAAAATGTTACTTGTTTTCTTCAGTTATTTTAATGACTAAGTCATGCCACTCTGGCACTCTAACATTTTGGTGAGCTGTCCAAGAAGGGGTATGCCTTGCTGATTTATTTTTACTCTTAACTTCCTTTTTTATTACTGAGGAAGTGCAGATGGTTGTATGGGACAGAGTGCCAGGGAGCCATATGTTTATAGGCTTAGATAAGGGGGTCATAGTATGAGTGAGAATCTCTAACTGGCACTACTGTGTCTGACTCTACAGTAGCTGGGCTCATTCTTAGCAAATGGCTGCTTTTGATTTGCATTGTATTCCAGGACTTGATTTCTTCCCTTCCATTTTTACTAGAAGTAGGCCAGGAGAGGAACCCCAGACACTGATGGCAGGGAGTGTGGGAGGGCAAGATTCATGTGCTTTCTGTGAGTAGTCAAGCCTCTTTATCAAGCCTCTTACAGTTGCATTCCTGGCTAGCTATTTGGGACAGCTAGTGGCATTGGCAATGTGGGAACCTATTTCTCAGCTGAGTCAGAGATATATTGAGTCCCTTATTTCAGGAAGGCCTATATCAGACAAACTGTCTTTCAACTTTAACTTCTCCTCCTATAAGATTTTATTTTTCCCAGTGCTGGACAAAGATGACATCATTTCACCATGGCCTAATAATTCCATCCATCCCCTTCTCCTTTTTCACTTTATTCCTTTCTCCCAGCACTGGTCAAGTTTACTTACCAAGACCCTCCCTTATAGACAAATGTCCTATCCCATTTGCAGATAAGTTTGCTTGTTGAGGCTCCGCCCTGAAGGTGGCTGCACAGGATCCCTGGAACGTATGCCAGAGGTATCATTCAGCTCAGGCAAGAGACTATTCTCTTTCTGAGACATCTGAATGGGAAAGCAGACACTGTGGCAGCAGGGGTAGTTGATCAGACAGACCTTGAGATGCTGGGCTTTCTAGTCTTTTAATTTTCTCTCTCTGGTAACCAATTGTCTAGTCAACAATTATCTATCCCACCAGATAGGATATTAGGGTGCATTTTTTTCTAATTGGAAATATTTTCATACACAGACTCTTAAAAAGTATCATTTGGTTTTCTTTTGTAATATAGCTTGGACTCAATATATATTAGAAAATTCTCAGCATTGGTTATTTAACAGGAACTTGTACATTGACTGCCTTAGACAATTTTTGTAAGCATCTGGGTTGGAGGTCCCACATGTCCAGGTATTTTTACATCTCAGAGATCAACATGACATATGTCACCAAAAGGATAAATCCTTAATGGGAACATCTCACCTTGCCTTGGTCCTTCTCCTACAGCCCCTTTACCTCCTATGTCTGAACCTCTTGATCTGACTTAGAAGGACCTCCGAATTATATTGGGGCAGACTGGAATGACCTAGAAAAGGAGTGGGTCGTGAAAGAGGTTTGAACGTTTGCAGACAGCCTTCATCTCTCAAATGAAAAATACCCCATTAAGGATACTACCATGACTATAGTTTACCTCTGCTGGGATTATATTGATTAATCTCATCAGTGGAAATTAGATCACTATGCATTACACGTAAAATTTGGTCTCTGTGTGGCCAGAAAGAAAGTCATTAATTGTGGGGATAGTGTCATCCAGGCCTTGGAAGAAAATCCTATCACTTTTCTTCAGTGTCTTAAAGATACCCTGGCCAATTTCACCACACTAGACCTTGAGAGTTATGAGGGAGGTCATTTTGAAAGACAAGTTCTTAACTCAGTCAGCCTCAGACACTGGGAGAAAACTCCAAAACCTTTTGTTGAAAACCATGAGGCACCTGTAGAGGAGCTTTTGGCCCTTGTACATACAACATATAACAATAGAGATCAGGAGCATGAGGCTGGAGCTCAGCAGAGGGAGAGGAGGAGAGAGAAGAGGCATTCCCAGTTATTAGCCGCACTTGTGGGCCTATGCAGTTTGGACAATCCTAAATGTTATTGTCTGCCCCAAACAGGGGCATTTTGCAAAGGGCTGCTCAAACTATAATTACCCTCTAAAAACTTCACCTTACAATTGCAATGGAATGGAACAGTGAGCAGTCCTTTGCCCCACTGACTGGGGGGCTGGTCTGGCAGGGGAAATGTTGTCCTCTCAAAGTCCCTGGATGTCCTTATTGGGGGAGACCCAGTTCAATCTGTCCCACCTGTGGAAATTACCATCACTGAACTTATATCCTGGATGTTTATGGACATGGCAGGCAAGCTTTATCCTTTTAGATACTGGGGTGGTTGGCTCACTTTGTCCTTAACACCTTAAGAGTCCTCACTTCCAAAACCTTCACTATTTAACAGTCATGGGCCAGTCACTTTGTTAAGAAATTCATAGCCCTATTACTGTGTCTTATTAATACTAATCCTTTTACTCATATTTCTGGTAGTGCCAGAATGTCCTGCTTCATTACTTGGGTGAGACATCCTTTGCTACATGGGTACTAAGATACCTGTGAGGTCTTCTAGCTCACCTTAATATACCTTCTTCTTTACCTAGTCCTACATTTAAAAAAGAAAAGTGGACAAATAAACAGAAACCACAATTATAGCCTATAAATTGGTATTCCAAAGATGACCTTTTATTTATCCCTGGAAATTTTCAGTGGTAGATTTTTAAGGCTTAACATGACTCCCTTCATAAAGGAACAAATCTCCTATTGCAAATGGTCAAAATAATATCTTTAGGACCTCAGTGCCATAAGACATCAGATCAAATAACTAAATCTTGCCTCCTGTATATGACTAGAATTAAATTCCCTCTGGTTAAGCCTGTTGAAGCATAGGGAAGCTATCCAGGGGAGGACTGGCAACTTGATTTGACTCAAACACCTCCTTATAGGAGATAAAAACATTTACTAGTATTCATAGACACATTTATAGAGTGGATAGAAGGCATTCTTGCCAGAACAGGAAAGATGATGATGCAGGTTGGGTGTGGCCCCTGCCAGCTCAACCAGAGTTGAGGGGAGGACCTACCATCTCTGCCTTGGGATGTTGGTGTGGTGACAGTAGCCAGAAGAACCAGTGGGTTGGAGGGTAGACCGGGGGGTCACAGGAGGCTCCAGTGGCTAGAGGGGCTGGATGACTGCTGGGGGGACACCTCCAGGTGGCCATCTCAGGGAGTGCCATTGTGTCTCTGTTCCAGCCTCTGTCTCTCTCCTCTTGAACTTGCTACTAAACAGGGACACCCCTCACCCCCAATTTCCCAGGCCTGGTCAACTTCATATAAGTTTATTAGGCCTGGGAACTGAAGGGATCGTATCCATTCATTTTTGGGGCTATATTCATTCTTCAAATCCTGGAGACCAAGGACCTATGGGAGAAGCAATTCCGGTAACAATGATAGGGGTCATTAAGGCATTGCTAAATGAAATTATTCCTAATTTTGGCCTACCTAGATTCCTTCAAAGTGATAATGGACCAGCATTCACTTCCTCCACAATCAAGACACCCCCCTACTCTTGTGAACCTTTATAAGAACTCAAACTCCTATTCAAATAACACCAGATCAGCCATTATGATACTTCTCCTCTTCTTATAAATTTTCCTTTAGACTTTTGGCTCATATTACCCTTTGGCTCCCACTATTGAATGAATGGGCAATCAACACTCTGTACCTCTTGCTAGATATGTCCTAAAGGTGACTGAACAAGTAAAAAGTTCTTACCACCTAGCATAGAAGATCGTATACAGATCAGACTCCATCATCATGGATAGAAACTCAATTTGGCACACAAACCCATTATAGCATCACAGGATAAATCTGGTGAAAACATTTAGGGCCTGCAATACCTATAGTCTCACCTATAAGATCAAAATGGTTCCTCCTTCCCTTTAGGATGTGCTAGTTCTATGGGAGGAAAATCTTATGTCTGCTTCAAACCTCTTCAAGGGTTGGTCAATCTTTGTTTCTGGACATAA
>CAUYQV010018967.1:0-32417 GCA_963574575.1 Galagoides demidoff
CTCAATTCTGATATGAGGACAATTAATGAACTGGCACATGGTGGGGGGATGGAAATGGCAAGAGCAGAGCGAGGGAAGGAGAATGGGGGCACGGAGTTCACAGTGTGTGGTACACCTTTTGGGGACAGGACACAGTTATAAGAGAGTCTTTGTCTAACAAATGCAATCAACATAACCTGGTTCTTTGTACCCTCAATGAATCCCCAACAATAAAAAGAAAAAGAGTTTTGAAATTAGCATGAAGTAATAAGAATGTGATTTACCATGCTGCCTTAAACAATAGGAAAACTGGGTAAAATTCATGAAATACATTGGCAGCCTTTGGACTAGAGCTAATCCAAGAAACAAGGTGTGAGAAAAAGGAAATAAGGTGAGTCTTCAGAGTCCTTCAGATTATGGCGTGAAGCCCTAGTGCAAGGAGGAACCCTCCAGGCAGAGGCTGTCTGGATCTGCTGAAGAGACAAAGTTCAGTGTTCTAGCAGGAAGTGGTAGCTAGGATTTGTGGGACAAATAGCAGAGAGAGAAATTTCTGGAGCTGTGTGGAGAGATGGCCTCAAGTTTTAGCTGAAGAAGAAAACATCAGTAACTTTAAAGAATTTGAAGTAGAAACTATTCCAAATTAAACATTTTTCAAGTTGAATGAAAAAAGAAAAATGACTGAACAAAGCGATTAGATCCCCAGTGAGCTTTGGGGAAATGCAAATGGAAAAACATAAATGCAATTAGGGTTCCAAAAAGAAAAGAGAGAAAGATTACTGATGACACTAAAGTATAAAAGAAAAATGTTAGACTACATTTTTTAAAAATTGTTCTGTAAAAGATACTCATGACAATGAAAATACAGGACTCATGTTGAGCAAAATATATTTGAACATTTATATATGATTAAAGACTTACATCTGAGTCATATAAAAGGACAAAAAGAGTGTGTAGGAAAAATAGGGAGCCAATTAGGCAAGGTGGCTGCCTAACGCCGTATGCTGATTTTTTGCAGTGCTGCATTTTAGACTAAGCCATTCCTCCTTGTGCACACCTCAGTAGCATCCTCCCTTTCCCTTTCTATCTCTAGGGAAGATCCACTACTCCTAACAGAGCCAGCTGCACACTCTGTTGGATGGTGCTGCTGGATGCTGGGTAACTGGCCTTGTCTCATCTCCATGTGGTGAGTCTTGAGAAGGTAACCCCCTAATTAGTTCTGTCCAGCAACCCTGCCCCTTCCTCCTTTTTCCCTTACAGCTCTCAGACTACTGCTTTAGGACATAGTTGAAGATAAATCAAATGAGAACAAACAGAAACAATTTATTATTTAGAACTTGCTGTAGAAAGGGAGTCAGCCACCATCACTTGCATTTGGCAGAGACTGCAGGCAGACTGTGAAATGGGAAAGAATTAATAGCGAAAAAAGAGAGGCTTCCAGTGTGCTCTGAAAGGGGCAGTATGGCACGGGGAGGCTCAAGGAGAGCTAACTAGAAACACAACATCTTATCTCATTGATTTGGGAAACATATTGGCCTTTTCTGGTTGGTTCTGAGTTGGAAGTGATGCAAAAACCAGGAAACTGGCATTTGTAGGCCACGATTTGCTCTGGTTGCTGCAGAGTGTCTGGGTCAGGATTCTATTCTTATAAATTTCTGCCCATTTTCCCTTTTGTACATTTGATCTCTTTCACTAAAGTCTTCACCTTTGAACAACTCTCTGGAGACTCAGAATGACTTTCTCAAAGCTTTGATGACAGATGGGTTAGTCTATTGAAAAATTAGTATATTGCAACCCAATGGCTGCTCTGGGCAGGTGCATAATTTAGTCAATAAGAACAGAATAAAGAAAAAAAAAGAACAGAATAAAGGCGGATTGTGAACACAGTTGAACCTCTGCAACTTGACCACCCAAGGGACTGTAACAAACTGGTCAGCATACAGAGGTGGTCGACATAAGGAATAAGCCTAATATGCTGATACATATATGTGGTGTACGTCTGGTCACCAGCACCTTACATGGACCACCTCTTTGAGATGACCTAATTTTCACAGACCGGACAAGTACAGTATGCACTACATGTATCAGTACAGTCACCTAGACAGCAGTCTAGTTCATTATGCTGACCACCTCCATATGTCAACCAGTTCATTACAGTCCCTGAGGTGGTCAACTTGCAGAGGTTCTGATGCATAATTTATCTTCTTTTAATCCTTAAGTGTAGGGAATATCTTTAATGTGCAAATGATTTTAAGTTTTAACTTCATTTGAATTCATTTCAGCAAGGCAGAGATAAACTAATCTGAGATAAAAATAACATATTAATTAAATACAAAATATATTACATTAAAGGTTATAATAAAAAAAGTTGGCTCTTATTTTGCAAATGGCTGATTTTTTAACACATGTAGCTTTGAGTTTATTATCAGGTCTGCCAATTTCTCTAAGCTTCTAGTTTTTACAGATTGAAAAATAGCATTATAATTCCTACAATTTGGGATTTCAATGAGATAATGCACATGAAAATAACTATTATGATGTCTGCAGTTTCTACATGTACTCCTTCCTTCCCTGTCTCAAATGTGCTATTCGAGCTTTCTCTATATTTGGTCCCTATCACCAGTGTAAATCAACTATCCTTAGACTGGTCCACTGAAGTAGCCACAGGCTTATCTCTTCACCAATGGCAGCCAAATGGTCCTTTTAAAATTACATTTCATGCCTGATTTTTATCATCATTCTACTTAAAATTCTTCAGTGGTTAGCTTTTTTCCCTTGAATTAAGGTATAAAACTGTTAATAAAACTTTCAAGGCTCTGCTTGACTTAGCTCAGTACACGTTTTTGTGTTCTTTATGCTACAGTGACCATGACTCTTCCCTTAAAGGTATTTTGTTTGTTCTTTTCTTTCTCCAAAGAGTCACACTTGTAATTTTTAAAGTCAAAACATTCCTCTTTCTGTTTTCATTGCTAACTCTTGGTGATCACCCCTCTTAGTGTTGTACTTCTCTCCCATTTTCCCAAAGAGCTTATAACATCCAGCACTTCTTCTTCACAAACTAGGCCATATTCCTGACCACTATTTCAAGTGACTTGTCCTTCTAGTTTCCCCCTAAAGGCCACAACATCTAAGTTAGTACATTTTTAATAGCAAATGGAAACTGAAATTTGCTACTTACTAGTTTGCATTATTTTTTAAAAAGACAACATACAATTGGAAATGTCTAAGTCACTGATGGCTTAAACTTCTGTACATTTCTCTATACAGATAAACTAAGGCAATGCAAAGGAAGTATGCATGTGTTTGCATTTTCTTTCTGATCATATCATGAAAATAGTTCACTGAAAGAATTCACTTTGAAAGGGCCACAAAATAAGACAATTGGCAAAATGAGGTGAGTTCTCATTTTTCAGACTTCTGCATAAAAGCTTTTAAACTCACTGACAGCAACAATATCTTTCATTTCCCCGTCTAAGAGCAAGTGTCATTTCTCAGTAAACAAGCCTTCAGAGAACTCATATGTCTAAGTATATTTGATAGATGAATAACATCAAAACGAATGCTCTGCCTAATGGATGCACAACTTTTTTCACATCCATCCATTTGTGTGTGAATGTGCCAGGGTGTAGGTGGTCTTCCAGTCAGTGATACTTCAGCTGAGCGTGACATGAAGAATATACAAGTAAACAACCTCCTTGTGGAAGCAGTAATGGAAAATAACAGAACAGAAAATCAAGAGGGATTAGAACATGCCTCATAAATCTGCAGTGATGTAGACAAGTTTACGGCTTTGAAAATGACCAACATTCCCTCTCAATCATGTTATGTGGTAAAAGTATGTGCTAAAGGCCTCACTCTACCAAATCCGTTGTCCAATAGGTGAATAAATTTAAAAGAAATATTTCTGTATTTCTATATTGTTTTATATTCATGTATAAAATGATAGTGCTTTTGTCTTAATCTAAGTTACTCAACTATTCTCATTGGATTTAGATAAGTTATAAAATAGCAATTTTAGCTAATCATTTGTAGAAATTGTTACTACTATTCTGAAATTCACACCAGTGTTTATGAAACTGTGCTTATAATTAGGAAAATTCTTCAATTCAGAGGATACTTATCATTAAACTTATAGCTCAACATACACATACAAATCACTGCATTTGTGTTCAGAATAAACCTACTTTTAATCAATTATGAACGATTAAGGGTCTAATCCATAATCTATGTTTCTGAGGTGAGGAAAATTTGATAAGGAGCTAGTATTTTATGAACTATATTATTAAATTTATGCATTTACTTGGTTATAATAATGATTAGCCACTTATCATGATAGCTTTGATCAATAACATACTAAAATAGACATAGGTAAATAAAACAATCTAAAGTCAACAATGTAATAATAACATTTGGAAGGATTCAAGTATTATAGACTGCCTTTTGGAAATGGTCCTAAGCAACGTTAAGGCATGAGGAATTATTTCATTTTAACACTTTAACTGAACAACAAGGTTCAAGCTTCTAGGTGACTTAAAACATCTAATTTCAAGTTATTCGTAAAGAAGTCACCATAAGACCTATAGAAGCACAGAGTAGACTGAGGGTGATATAGTGCTGGGTGTCGGACTAGGAAATCACTACAAATGGGTGCTTTTCTTTTGTGAGATGTTGGAAATGTTTAATATGTGACTTTGGGCACATTTACACTGCAGTGTTACTGTGCTGAAAATCACTGAAGATGGGTAGATGGTATTTCAGTAAAGTTTAAAAAAATGGCAGTTTAATAAAGGCAACTTATAAAAGTTTTGTGGGCCTTGAGTTCTTCTAAAAGTAGACATTATTTTTTAGTCTCATGGTCAAGGTGTGCTGTGAATCTGCAGAGATTGACAGACTATTATTAAGAGAGAGAGCCTTTATTCTTGAACAATAGGTAAAATATTCCCTCATTTTCCAAAAAATGTTGGAAAGATTTTTGATTATCTGATATTGAAATAATGATGTCAAAATATTGAGTTTCTATAAACATCTACTCCAATTTAAACTGTAGCCAGGCCCAAAAGCATCAGTTATAAATATTCACAGACGTATACCATACTTGCAAACAATTGCAAGCACATCTGAGCCACAGGGTTTATCAGGATTTAACGTCAGCCTAGAATGTATAATTTAAATTTAAACAACGTATCGTAAATTAACTTTTCAAAAGCTTTATAATTTTTTTTAGATTAATTAACATCCCCAAGAGAGGTATTGACTTTTAAATTTTAAGGCAGCTATCAGGGAGTTTAAATGTTTGATTAGCAATCCCTGTTTTAAAGTAAATAGCACATTTAGCAATGTGTGGCATTCTTAATACATAGTAAATACACTACTTTTTTCCCCTAGTACTGTTATATTTTCTTAAAATACACACACACACACACACACAGATTATAAATCCAGTGATATACAAAGACTCATAAATGAAAAGTCTCATTGCCACACTTCTGCCTGCTCCACTCTTACCGTTATTATTTTTCTTTATTTTAGACAGAGTCTCACTATGTCACCCTAGGTAGAGCCCTGGCATCACACCTCACAGCAACCTCAACCTTCTGGGCTTAAGCAATTCTCTTGCCTCAGCCTCCCAAGTAGCTGGGACTATAGGTGCCCACCACAATGCCCGGCTATTTTTTTGTTGTAGTTGTGATTGTTGTTTGGCAGGTCTGGCCGGGTTCAAACCTGTCAGCCCCCGTGTATGTTACCACCCTAGCCTATAAGCGTCTAGCCCTTATTATTATTTTTAAAGCAATTTTCTGTACCTGTTACTCTGTTACTCTCAAATCCCTACATTCTATGCCTATTATATTATATATGCAGTCATTAACTGTTTTCATCATTGTTTACTATTATTTTTAATAAGACCTTGAAAAAGGAAATATCATATATTTTAAAACATTGAAATGGGCTTGGTGCCTGTGGCTCAAGCGGCTAAAGCACCAGCCACATACACCTGAGGTGGCGGGTTCAAATCCAACCTGGGCCGCCAAACAACAATGCTGGCTACAACCAAAAAATAGCCAGGCATTGTGGCGGGTGCCTGTAGTCCCAGCTACTTGGGAGGCAGAGGCAGGAGACTCTCTTGAGCTCAGGAGTTGGAGGTTGCTGTGAGCTGTGATGCTATAGGATTCTACCCAGGGGGACAGCTTGAGGCTCTGTCTCAAAAAACAAACAAACAAAAAAAAAAACATTGAAATGGAATCTGAAGTTCAAGGTTTTTTTTTATAAAGCCTTATTAATTTCACTAATCTCTCTATTGAACATGCCCACCCCATGCAATGAATGATTCAGCACTCTTGGGTCCCAGAGGTCTTCTTTAGTTAGCATTGACTCTAGTTTTCCCTCTCACCTGCTTACACATAACCAATTACAAATCCTACAGACTTCTGCTTTTAAGCCTCTTAGATTTCCTCATCCAGTTTATTTCACCATGCAATCTAGTTCAGATTTGTATAATCTACATACGATGATAAAAAATTGAAACCATTTTCATCTCAAAGATATCCCTTATTTGAAGATAACTATGTCTAATCGTATTCTATAATATGACCAAAAATATGATATAATAAATAGATATTTCACAACATCTTGCTCATCAACTGACTTTAACTAAACAGTTGAAATCAAGCAAGTGTGAACCAAACACATAATCAGTATGACAAAATCAGACTGATACTACATTCACTATGCCAAAAATGTACACAACTCTCATAACTTATAACCATAAACTTGGTCATTACCAGCAATAATGTCTCCATTTGGGGAATATTTTTGTCTGTGATTAAATGAAATGTCACCTTTCAGCTTGTAAAGGGGATGGGCTATAACTGTGCCATGATCTGTACTTATCAATGAGTTACTTCCCAGTATCTTAGAATCCATTAGAATAATTTAGGAGTAAAGGAAGCCACAGTTGTAAAAGTCTTCAGAACAAGGCTACATGTAAGTACCACTCGCTGTCATATGAAACTCACTCACTGGACTTACACTCCTTTTCTTGCTTAACACGTGCCATCAGCTATCAAAACACTACTCACAGCACCAATAAACACCACCTAGTGCAGAAGTGAAGGTGGGAAGGAAGAAAGAAGTATACATAGTCAGTGCAAGTGGGCAGATTAGTTGTGAAACTGCATTCTTATCTCTGTACATTTGCATACAAATCAATCTGGAAATCTATCAGCTGACTCCATTAATGAGGTCAAGAATGACATGGAGACTTAATCACACCCTACTGCAGCTCTTTTTTTTTTTTGGTTAACTGTCTCTGGGGATGAAAATTCCAAAATACCCAACCTATTGCTTTTCCTTCCTTCTTTCTAGAATAATTTCTACCATCAGATCATAATTAAATGTCATTTAGAAATTCATTTTTCATTTTTGCTCCAACACTATTGACGTGTGTTATCCTTGTCACTTTAATTGAACTCTGAGACATAACTGGCATGTGGTGGAATTTGGAATGACACTATAACATTAATGCATTATTTCAGAAACTGGAGTGAAAAGCTGAGTCTTTGAATTGGGATTCTTGCTGAGGAAAGAGAGGGTAACTGTGAATACATTAAAATGTTCTCAGGCTTCTCTATCTCTCTTGTTTCTATGCCTTCCTGTCACAGACATCCCGTTTTTGAAGATACCATGTCAAATCATTTTCTGTAATATGACAATTAAAAAATCACATTACATAATTTTCTTATTAGGTAAGTATTTGAAATATTGCATTTTGTAGTTCAAACCTTTCTTCAATTCCTTAGCACATATTTGCATACTGTACAATAGAAATGAGTGAACAAAAACCTTTGGTAAATATTCCCCACACAGCGTATATTAAGTTTTTCCTTTTGACCCTAAGGCTTCTCCATTAATCCCAGTCAGTGTGTGTATGTGTTTTTTTCCCTTAAATATCAAGAATACAATTCACTTCATCTCTAACAAAATTTCCATCTATGGGCATTGCAGTGAATGTTTGATAAAATGTAATCTGCCTTTGGCAGTCCTCATTGCTTTCTGAACACAGGTGATACTGTTGGATAAGACGCGGACGCCAGATAAATGCATCCTCAGCCAGTAGGATCGCTGTTTTCTCCCTATTCAGCTGTAACTTGACACTTTGTAAATGTAAGGTTTATACACTGGAATTTGGACAGAGAGCTACTATCTGAATCTGATTGCCCATAAAAACTAAGTACCAGGAAAGTTTTATGGACATTTCATTAATTTTTGAAAAAGTTTTTCAATTTATATGTATTCAAACCATGTTTCTAAATTTATATCAGTAGCCAAGGATACCACATTATTCCTTCACTAGTTTCTTATTTCTTCAAAACTTATAATTGAATTCAATTATAATTAAAGGAAATTTTGGTGTCTCATTATGTATAATTGTGATTCTACTAGAAATACTTGAAATTTATTTGGATGAGAGTAGTCTAATAGTGATAAAGATCTCATCAACACTCCTTATACAGACAACCTATATTCTTCCATCCAATACTTTCTATCTAAAGTATTTTTTTCTAAACTTCTCAAGGCTAGAGCTGCTTGAGAATTTTTTGTGGTCTGTTTCACATATTTTTTAATGTAATAAAATAATATTGATTTTTTAATGAAATATGTTTTATTAAATATTTTATTAAAAGTACATGATACATGATAAATTATTTATTTATGTGATCAGAGCTCCACTTGTGGGTAATGTGAAATAATATGCTACTAATACAAACAACAGAGAAGAAATAGAAACTTGTGTATAAAGCTATCTGTGCCACAGAATCCCAAGTAATGGACATGAATAGTCATTAAAACTCAGTCTAGAACAGTGTTACACTGTACAACGATAGTCTCGAATTCTCCTTCGATCTGAATTTCAACTATTATGAGAAAAGGTCAAATCATAATCTAATTATGTTTTCAAAGATTCATAAATTAATCTCATGGCTGTAAGAATGGCCAATGGATGTACAATGTGCATGTGGGCAGTGGCTCGTAAGGTCAAGCACTTTGCAATAGGCACAACTTTGTGTGGCAGCCTGGACACGATGGCATCATCTTTCTTTGGGGAAAACTTTATAGTTAGCCCTTTCGGATCGTTCTTTACCTTTTGGCCTTGGTTGAGGAGGCTGACAGTGATACATGCCATTATGCAAGGTTGCATGCTCTCCAGTCTCCAAAGCAAGGAATTAACAAGAGGCTCTGGGGCTATGGAGAAATCAGGAAGCTTGATCTCTGTGGGTTTTTCCTGATGGGTCACTGTTTTATCAGAAGTTTTGTCATCCACTCCAGCTCCCTGAATTCTAATAACACTTCTATTACTCATGTCTTTAAGTTTAGCAGCACTGATATTCCCTCCTGTTTATACGTCTTTAGGAGCTTATGGTCTCTTGCTGGCGGTATTCTCTGCTATGATCCAGACTTGTACATCTGAATTTAAACCCGATATCTTGGTGAAAACATGTTCACAGAAGCATTTCTTTGGGAAATTGTGTGATAAATACATTGTTTGTTAAATATTTTGTCAATACAATAGCTGCTTCTGTGGAAGGTGTCACTGCCAGATAAATTATGAATCCAGGTGAACAAGCTCAGCTCTGTGCTCTCTCCTGTCTTTTGTGTCCATGGTGGAGATGTCTGTTCAGTCCGTGCTCCTTCTTGCTGAGTTAGGATATGACCTTAGAATATTTACTAGCAAAGTGCTCTAGGCAGTCTCTACCAATCAATAGTCTGAGGTCTGCAATTTCTGAGATACCTTCACCCCAGAACTGTGACCTAAGACCTTTTGTTTTCAAATCCGGTATCCACTTTCTTCAGTGGGAAAGTTTTGGTCTGTTTTCACTGGTCACTGCACACAGTAAAACCAACCTAACCTTCAATCATATTGTGCAACAACTTCTCTTCCAATACGCCATGCTTCCTGCATTTTCCCCATATCTTTTCCTTCACTCACCTTTCAAACTCTTTCACGGAGCTATCTGGATGTCTTTATTTTTAACAAGTACATCTCCTGTATCTTCAACCTCATTTGTGTTTATTCCACCTTTTACTTTAATGAAGATATAATCTTCCTTTTTTTGGGGGGGGGGAGTAACTACTTATCTCAAACACTTGCAGAGTGTGTGTATACATGTATGTATATATGTGAGGGGTGCTGACAAATTCAAAAACTCATTCTAGAAAAAGTGCTACATACCTCATTGCTAAATACCACTATGGTCACCTTCCAAGTACTCTCCTTAGGAAGCTATGCACATCAGAGCTGTCATCATACAGCACACAAAAACATGCAACAACAATAATGAATGCCACTCAGCAAGATACCTCCACATCTCAACACAAACACAGCTGTGAGATGGTAACATAACCTAAGGTCATGAAACCTTACCAAGCTGTTGGTTTAATTTTGCATCATGGGATGTTCATGAATTTAATTGTCAGACTGCATATGACAGTTCTAACTGTTGTTCCAGAAAAAAAAGATTCCACAATTGCTTTGAAGAGTGGACTAGTTGCTGGCATCAGTGCACAGTTTCCCAAGGGGAGTACTTTAAAGGATACACACATGCACACACATATACTTATTCTCATCATCATGATGCCTGCTGTTAAGGACAAATTTCTCTTAAACCATGGTCTCTCCCAGACCTTTCATATAATTCCCTGAGTTATATTTGACTAATGCAGCTCATGCCATGCAACTTGGCCACACACTTCCCTCCTGTGATTTTCACCTCACTTTGGACCACATTCTCTCTTTTGCTGAAAATTGCCTGTAATCTTCTCTTCAACCCTGAACATGAACATGTTGAATGACTATGTAGAAGACCCACGTAGAAGACCCCAGCTTTACCAGGAATTTTGAATATCAGTCTAAAATAAAGATGTGGAATGTGTGGACTTCCCACCTGCTCTCTGAAGCAAAAAAACTTCATTTACAAGTGTGAAGGAAAGTTACTAAACTATCAGTGCTCTAATTTTCTCATTTGTGAAAAAAGGATAATCACATTAACTCAGTTCAGGGTGATTGAGAGAAATAAATAAGTAGATAAAATGTACTCAAAATGTAGTGGGTCACAGTGAACCTACAATGCATGTTGTTGTTGTTAATCCTTCCTTATCATTAGTATCTCCACACCCTCAAAGCCAGATCCTAGACCTTACCATCATTTCAAACTGATTAACCTATAATCACCAACTCAACTACTTTATCTTCTGGGATTGCTTGTTCACTGCTGTCCCTATGACTTCATTCAGCTTTATGGAGTTTTTCAGTCATGACACCATTATTTTACCTCATAAATTCTCAGAAGAAAAGCCCTATCTTCAATTCTAAGTATACATGGATTAAATTCTTAAATGCATCATTTCAAAGACACCCTTGCTAATAGCCCAAATTACCTTACAAAAACACTCTTGCCAATGTCTTAAGTTACCTTCATTCCCCTCTTTTTGCTTGCGCAAAGACCAAAGTTCTGAAAGGGTCTAGAATATTCCCAAATGGAACCAAATCTAGCCAGCTCTGCTCTCAAGCACCTGAGAACTGTTGAGTGTAGTTAACTGGAAAAAAAGAGAGAGAGAGAGAGAGAGAGAGAGAGAGAGAGAGCAGATTGGTTCAGCTGTTAACTAACAATCTCCAACTTCTATCAGGCCCTACTAATAACTGACCTTCCTACATTCCTACATTATCAAAATAGAAGTCCTGTCACCTTTCAAACCAGTCACAAGAGAGGAGCATTTCATACCACCTTAGGTCGATTTCTGTGGGTATCTTGTGACCATCCATCACAACTCTAGGTAGTCCACCAATTTCCAACCCTTGGTTTACTACCTATCAAAAAACAGACAGTCAAAAAACAATGGCAAAATTAATAATTTCAAAATAGCCATTATGGTCTTCTTGTACATATATTGCCTAATTTTGTTTCATTTGGAATTTTTTAACTTTTTTATTATTTTTTTTTATTAAATCATAACAGTGTACATTAGTACTATCCTGGGGTACAGTGTACTGTTTCTGTATACAATTTGAAGTACTTTCATCCAACTGGTTAACATAGCCTTCATGTCTTTTTCTTAATTATTGTGTTAAGACCTTTATATTCTACCTTTAGAGAGATTCACATGGACCCTTATAGGATGAACCATAGGTGTGATTCATTTGGAATTTTAATGCATCTGAAATTTATTTGGTGACATGTTTGGCAGGGGCCCAGCTATTTTTTTCCAAATAGAAAATATTTCTAATTTAATTTTCTATTCGAGGTTTCTTCTGATTCCATATAAAATGAAGTATTGTTTTTTCAGGAGCCTTAATAGGGATTGCATTAAAAATTATATATTGCTTTGGGTAGTATAATTACATTAATGTACATAGCTATGATTTAATAAAAAAAAGAATAGTTAAAATATATTTAAAAATTTCTAATTAACCACTGAAACCTCCACTGATATAACATGGTGTCTGTATAACATTCTACATGTTTGTATATTATTAAATCTATTCTTTAATGTTGCAAACTTTCCATAGCAACCCTTTTATCTGTCTACTTACATTAAAGAAGATATTCTTGTTTCAACATTTTATTATGTGAATGAATACCACACTAGCAATCTCTAAATTAAAAAAAAAAATGATAATACCACTTGAAAAATTTTATTGTGGTAACTCAATAAAGTCTCATACACATGGATTTTTACTTTTTTTCCCCTCAGGTCTTCCTTTTTGGTGATATCCTTCTGACACAGACTCACACTGGAAATAACAAAGGTCCGTGCTTTTTATGACTCACTTCTTTCCTCAATATAGTTGCTTTTGTTGGATTTTAAGCTTTCTTTTAGACTTATGATGTGTAAAAGTGCACATAAATTATCAAATATGAAGTAAGCAATCAATAATTATCTATCATAACACAAAGGATATGTATCATAGTTAAACAGAGGAAAATTTTATGCAACTTACATAAAATGAAAACTTCTTGAAAAGTATAATTACCCAGCCCTCTGACTGGCAAATAATGAGTGCTAACACTATATTTATTATATTAACATTTCAAAATTCTATATTCAATACATAATTCTACACTTTCTATTAATATATGTCTAACTGCTTTTCTATCTGCATTTTCCACTTGTACGATGCCTAGACTCTGTCAGGAGCTCAATAAATGTCAAATACATGAATGTTCTACAAAGACGGCATTGACATGTTAAATAGAAGCTCACAGCCAAGGTGAAGTTCCCCATGTGTCCCAGAAAATCATCATGAGCCATAGGGTTCACGTAATGAAAGAGAAATTTAAGGTATAGTACCACAGAAAGTTCTATTTTGACAAAAAAAGAACTGTGTGCTATAGAGTTATGAGAGAGGAAAATATATTGATGAGGCCTAGCAACTAATTATAGTACACAGTCTTACAGATTTCATTCTGGAAGAAGTGAAAATTTTATTTATTTATTCCTCAATTTTTTTAATAAAATTGAATAGCAAGAACTTTTAAAAACAAAGGTGTTAAATGCTTTGTAAAATTATGAAGAATAAATAAAAGTATAAATATCTGTTGCTATTACATTGATCTGTTAAACATTGACACATGAGTATAACATAAGAGAATAAGTCGGATCTTTCTGTATACTTTTACATATAAGTTTTATATGCCTTGAAGATTTAAACTGTATGAGTGATAATAGAAAAATAAAAAGCCTTGAATATACAAAGAAAGGATAATGTTTGACACAGTTGAACTGATTTCAACAAACTATTAGTGACCAACTTCTTGCCATGAGAAATGGGAATGGGCAACAACCAAATCAGGAATACTACATTTGTCAGTGATTCTCTGATGTTTTCCATAAAATGGGGGTGCTTTTTCTATCCTTGAGATAGGCAGAAATTTATAATAGAATAGATGCATGCTGAGAATATAGCCTGATATCAGTAGACATTAAAAACATACAACAAATTTCTCTACTTCAAATTCCAGGTTTACAAAGTCACTGTCTAAAAATCATTTGATTTCCCTTACAAATTATTTTTAAAGAAGATGATAATGCATTGAACAAGTTGACATATTTTCTTTGTCCATTTTGCAAAATTTCTTTGCAAATTAATTCATGTTCAATAAGATTTATATATTCATTTTGACTTACAAGAATTAACTTTATACTTTAATTTCTTCTTTCTTAATAAATATTTCTCCAGGAGTAAGGTAAATTGTGGAACACATTAAAAACAATGTTCTTGGTCTAAAAAGACCCACAATGATGTTAAATTCGTGAAGACAATACAATATTATGACTACTTGCATGGTAACATTATCCTACTTTTTTTCAAATATTACCATTATATATATGTTTCAGTTGTTTATAGATATATTGTATTTCACAGTATGTGTGATATTTTCTCTATTAAATGTTTGCCTTAAAATGGATAATCTTAATAGTCGATGACTGTTTATATTATTGGAAAATCTTCATAAAATTTAAAATTTAACAAGAACAACAACAAAATGTATGGAAAAATTTAAAACAAGCAAACTACCCCTAAATTATAGGTCACAAATGACATAAAAATTCAAATTATGATATCCCAAAAGAATATACATGTTAGTAACTACTGTCAATAAGTGGTACATGAAAATGTCTATTCTTGGTTAAGTGTTTTACATATTACACAAATAGATATATTAAACACTTTCTTTTTTATTTTTTGAGACAGAGTCTCACTTTGTTGTCCTTGATAGAGTACCATGGCATCATAGCTTATCACAACCTCAACCGTTGGGAACAAATGATCCTCTTGCTTCAGCCTCCCAAGTAGTTGGGGCTACACTCTCTCACCACAACACCCTGCTAGTTTTCTATTTTTAGTGGAGATAAGCTCTTGCTCAGACTAGTCTCAAACTCCTGAACTCAAGCAATCTAGCCACCTCAGCCTCCCAGAGTGCAAAGGTTATAAGCGTGAGCTACCATGCCTGGCCTACTAAACAAGTTTTTAGTAAGTAAAACACAACCTATTTTTATTTTTTTAACCCAACCTATTTTAAAACAAGTTAGCCTGTATAAAGATTGTTAAATGAAAATCACTTCACGGAAATGATGATGTGGCAGTTTTAAAACATAGGTGCAAATTCTTTGATATTTCTCCCCTTGTCCCGTCAATCTGGGTGAGAGAAAGACCAATTATGTGTAACAGAAATAGTACTATGCAGTTTTCAAGAACAGGTTGGAGGAAGCCTTGAACCTTCTACATTGACGTCTTTGTGGGCTTACTCTCCAAAAGGTCTCTCTCTGGGTGCTTTGTCACTGAAGCCAGTGATCTTACTATGAACGTAATGAAAGGACTTGTGTAGTTACTCTTATTGGCTAATCTAGCTATTTCAGCCTTCAGGTCATCCCTGAGTGATATAAGGGATGTCACTGAGAAAACCACCAGACGTTAAATTTTCCCAGCCATGCCCTCAGATGCAGAAAAGCAGAGACAAGCCATATCTGCAATGTTTTATATAAATTATTCACAAGTATAAAAAAATTGTTTTTTAATAACTAATTTATTGAAATTGGGTTTTTTCCCATAAAAATAAGTTTAGGGCTGTTTCTTATGGAACTCTGACTATCCAAAATAGATAATAATAACATATAGCCTTGTAAGATGCACCATAGGTGTGGTCCCACCAATAAAAAAGGCTTTGTTTCTGTTTTTGTTCCCTGAACAAAACCAACTAAATTTTTCATGATATTATCTTTTAAATAATAAATGTCTCAATCCTGTAATTGGGTAAATGTGGTGAAGGCTATGTTGTTTAGTAGAATGTAAGCATTCAAATTTGTACAAATGATCAACATATTGAATCCTATAATGGCATAAATGTATTTATGATCTATGTATGAAAGACTTAATAAAAAATACTTTATTGATTAAGAGAATTCTATATATGCACATGTATATGTGTATATAAATATATATGTTATTTTCTTTGCATTTAAGAAGCAAATTTTAATACTGTATGTTGTTACTGTATATATTTTTATACACTCAGGTTTACCTAAAGACTTTCCTCTGCTAAGAGACCAATCTTATATAGTATATCACTATTACTTTGCCTTAATTGGTTAATAATGGAAGCAATCCCCCTAATAATAACATGACAAAGATGTCCACCGTTACCTCTTCTATTCAATGTAATACTAGAAATTCCAGCTAGAGAAATCAGGCAAGAGAAAGAAATAAAGGCCATCCACATCACAAAAGAGGAGGCCAAATTATTCCTATTTTCAGGCAATATGTCTCGTATCTCAAAACCCTGAAGATTCCACCAAATGAACCCTAGAATTGATAAATACATTCAGCAAATCTCAATGTACACAAAACAAATGTGTTTGCTTTCCATATACTAGTGATAGTCAAGCTGAAAGTCAGATCAAGAACACATCATCATTTACAATAACTTCAAGAATATAAAATATCTAGGGGCAAAAGAGCACTATAAGATGAACCATAAAACACTTATAAAAAAAATTAGAGGTTACACAAACAAATGGAAAAATGCTCATGGATTGGAAGAATCAACATTGTTAAAATGTTCATACTGCCCAAAATGATTGACGAACTCAACACAATCGCCATCAAAATACCAATGTTGTATTTCACATAGCTAGAAAAAAATAATTCTATCCTTCATTTGGAACCAAAAAAGAGCCCAGATAACAAGATCAATCTTAGCCAAAAGGAACAAATATGGAGGCATCACATTATCAAACTTCAAATTAGACAACAAGGCTATAGTAACTAAAACAGCATCATATTGATATAAATAGAGATACAGAACAACAGAACAAAACAGAGAACTCAGAAAAAATATATATAGCTATGATAACTTAACAAAGCAGACAAAAATATACATGGGAAGACGATGCCCTATTCAATAAATCATGCTGGGATAATCAGAAAACCACATGCAGAAGAAGGAAACAGGATCCCTATCTCTTACCATGTACAAAAATTAAATTAAGATCTATTAAAGACCGAAATGGAAGACCTGAAGTCATAAATATTCTAGAAGAAAGCCTAAGAAAAACTCTTGTGGACATTGACCTACACAAAGAATTTATGACTAAGACCCTAAAAGCAAATACAGTAATGAGTAAATTGAACTTAATTAAATCAAAACTTTTCTGCACATCAAAGAAAATACTCAGAAGAGTGAACAGATAGCCTACCAAATGGGAGAAAATATTTGCATGCTATACATCCAACAAAAGACCTACACCCAACATCAACAAAGAACTTAAATCAGCAAGAAGAAACCAAATAACCCCATTGAAAAGTGAGAAAAACAAGAACAAAGTTCTCTCAAAAGAAGATAAAAGCCAAATATATCTGGAAAAAAGTTCCACATCACTAATGAAGAGGAAAATGAGAATTAAAATCACAATAAGTTATCACCTTACCTTGATCATAATGGCAATTATTAAAAAATTCCAAAACAAGAGATGTTTGCATAGATGTGGTGAAAAAGAAAGATTTATGCACTGTTGGTGAGACAATAAATTAGTGTGACTCCTATGAAAAACAGTCTCAGATTGCTCAAAGTAGTAAAAGCAGACCTACTATTCAATCCTGCAACCCCACTAGTGGGTGTCAACCCAAAGGAAACAAAGTTATTCTATCAAAAAAACCCATCTGTACTCCAATGGTTATCATAGCACAATTAACAATTGAAAATGTATCAAATCAACTCAAGTGCTAATGGTATACTTAACCTTGAAAAGGAATAAAATTGTGTCATTTGCAACAATTGGGATGGAACTGAAGAACATTACTCTAAGTATTTCAGGATTGGAAAACAAACACCCACATTGTCATTACTAAGGGTGAGCAAAACTACGTGTACACAAGGTCATAAGGTGGTGTAAAGAGTATTACATCATAAGAAGAGTGGAGGATGGGAGTGGTGTGAGGGATAAAAACTTATCATGTGCAATGCATAACATTCTGGTGACAGGCACAGTAAAAGCATTATACAATTCATCCATGTAACGAAAACACTTGGACCCTCTAAATAGAGCTTATTTCAAAATATCATTTAAAAAATTAAAGATATATAATACCAAATTTATGTCATCAGAAGACAAAATGAGAAAATATGACAAACATGAATCAGATAATTTTTACAAACTACTACAATGTCTTAGAAGCAAAGTATATGATCACTGAAATTACATATACACAACAAGCTAGTTAAATATTATGACAATAAATAAGCTGGAAGGTAAACTAAGAAAATTACCTGAAATGAGCAGATATAAAGAGTTTAAAATTATGTTGGAGAAATTAAGAAACATAGCGAGCAAAGTGAGAATCTAAAAATACAGCAACTTCTACTGAAATTAGCAAAGGTGATGCCATTGAGAATGGCACAGGACTAATACTGGCAGAAAATTTTCCAGTAAATGACATGACTACTGTGTATCTCTACAGCTCAGGAGTTAGAGATGGAGGCAGATGTATTCAAAGAAAAGATATACTCAAAGTCATATGGAGAAGAAAGATGACCTGAAAATTTTAGGGTTTGGATGCTTATGTAAAAATAGTGATAAAATCCATAAAGAAACTTTTCATGATGGTCCCAAGGTGGATAAAGGTGGAAGTGTGAGATAGGCTGGACTGACTGACATGTAGAGATTTCCATGGCTCCTGCTGGACCACTGCTGGCAGAAGTAGGATGGCTGCACACAGGCCGATTGATTGCACTGAGCTTTCCTGACTTCTGCAATGGTGAACGGAAGCTTGCAAGGGGTGGTCTTCCCAGGTAAGGGGAAGATTAGTATTCCTAATTTACTTTTGGTGATGAAAGCAGCTAGAGAGATTTATTTAAATCTACAATAATTAAGAAAGTGTAGTATTGTCATACAGTTGGAAAAATAGAGAAATGAAAAACTGTTCTCAACAACAGACTGATGTACACATGGAATCATTCTATATGATAAGGTGGGCAGTGAAAATCAGTAGGAAAAGAATGGCTAGATTACATGTATGTAGTATAAATAGAAAAATAATTGAGATTTCTATGTCACCTGGTATGCAAAAATAAAAAAATTCCAGGTAAATTAAAGACGTAAATATGAACAAAAAAATATTTTAAAGACAAACATAAGACAGTATCTTTATTTCTGTGTAAGGAAATATTCCTCAGGTAGGGCACAAATAGCACAAAAATTTAGAAAAAGAATTCCCACAAATTAATATGAAAGGAAAGATGAAGTATTAGAAAAATGGGCAAAGTATATATAAATAAACTTACTTTTATAAGGAATGGTGAAATATAAACTAGAATAAATACATGCCATTTCAAATCTATCATATTGATGAAAATTAATGTCTGATAATATAATGTTATTTGATAAGAGTATGAAGAAATAAGCTTTAATGATGAGAGTTAAAATGCTATACTTTGGAAATGAATTTGGCAATACCAAGAAAAATTGAGTATGCACATATCCTTTGAGCCAACAAATCAACTTTGTGTATTTTCCTGTGAACAAGGAAAGGAAGAGAATGATAATCATTGCAGCCTAACTTTAAATAGAAAATAATAAAAATGATCTAACTTTCCTTTGGTACAAAAAATGGATAAAATCATTTATTAATATTATAAACAACTATGACTTACTATAAATAAGTGGATCAGACATTGATCACTATGAAAATATTTATAATTCTAAGGTCAAGTGAAGAACACATATAATAAGAAATATATATTTAAAATATTAATATGACAATGACATACAAAGATGGAGTGTAAGTTTTCATGCATAAATGCAAGTGGAATGTGTCAAATGAGATCCTTCCTATCTCTATGGAAAGAAAAATGAGAAAAATGACAGGGGAGCTTTAGTTATATCTGCCACTTCAGTTCTCTTTTTCATAAAACCTTTAAAGCAAACATATTAATATCTATTTAATGTTGATGGTGGAGGTATGGGTGCCTATTTTCTTATGTGTTGAACTATATATGATATCCCCCACTACTTTAAATAAAAGTACTTTTTAGTGGAAAATATTAAAGCAAAAAACACTTTCATATGAAGAATAGATCACAACTATGGCCCAAGATGCGGGAGGGAGGAGGGGGGAGGTGAGATCGAGGGAAGGTGAATGGTGCAATCACACCTATGGTGCATAATGCAAGGGTACATGTCAGATCTATTAGTATAGAGTATAAATGTCTTAACACAATAACTAAGTAAATGACATGAGGCATATATATTAACCAGTGTGGTGTGAGCATTCCTAATTCTATATGAAATCAGCACATTGTACCCCATAAATGCATTAATGTATACATGATCTATGTGTTTATAACTTAATAAAAAATTTTAAAAAGCAAAACTGCAATTCAAGAATAATTTGCAATTGTGAATGGTCTTTAGTAGAAATTAGGTAGAGCAAATATTAATAATTTCCTTAGGCAAGGGTCAGTAACATTTCAACATAAGACTACATAAGTTATATGTGTATCTGAAATCCTTAAATAGTATAATGCTAAAGGGTGACATATGGGGAATTCCCATCTTGCACAGGAAACTGATGCACAAATAATAACATATTCCAGTTCCAGGATCAGTTTACAGGATGACACAATATATGGTAGAAAGCATTCCATGGGTAAAAAGTACAAAAGTGACTGTAAAACACACATAAGATTCAAGTGGCTGATGTGTTTCAAGTGACTTCAATGCTGAACTATCTTTCTTCCAAAGCAATCCCACAATGTGAATACAGTACATCTGAAGACCCTGTTGGTGAAGGTCACAGCACAAAGCCCACTTTACAATGACTGCGCTGCCAACATCCATCTGCTTGTCTGCAGTTTTCTCTGGAAGGGGTAAGGATACACGAAGGAGTGCAACATAAAGTGACGGAAGTCCTCTCATCTCCACACCATAGACATCGAGGGGACACATCCACTCTTAGTTCCCCTTTTGTCCTACCTTTTATCTGACTGCTTAGAATGGAGGGCTGCTTCATTTGGCCACAGTTACCAGCACATACATGGACTAGAGACTAACTGCTGAAGTTTAACCTTCCCTGCCTCTCACCTAGCACCCAGCCTACCTATGTGGAGCAAACCAGCAAAAGTGTCTTCTGTTTTATTAATCACTAAATTGATTAGTCAGGGCCTATTCTGAGGACAGGCCTTTTCTTCCCTTTCCTCACAGACAGCCTTGATTTGCTAGTGCCAAGATTTAGATTCAAGGTAGACGTATAGGATTGCACGAGAGTTCTAGGCAAAGCCACACATTCCAATTCAGCTTCTACCAATGACCCTGCATTACTGCTGATTTGGGTGGACTGAAATAATTATAAAATAAACTTCGATTCCCATTCAGTTACGCATAGGGATCCTGTAAGGACCCCCAGGGGAGGTGGGGTGATTGAAGGGAAATATTCTGCATTCTTGCCTGGGACATATTTTAACATTATTAAAATATTGCCAATATTTTCTGCAGACTGCACACAAGTAAACTATTCCCTATGAACGGAAATGTGAGTACTACAGATTTTAACATAGAAACCTAAAACTTGAAATAATGCCCTCCTAGAGAAAAAGTCTTTACACAAGCTTGGGTATTAACCACAATTTACACACTCGGTTATCTTTAACATTTGGCTTAACAGTGGTCTTATCTCTGTGTTTAGACTTTTTAATTGATTGTTTTTATTTCTCTTTTCCCTGGAAGTCCAACTAACTGGAGTAGGAATTATTTTCAAATGGGAGTATTTATTGTTTTTATAGTTATACTTCCTTTAATTAGAATAACATGATATGCTAATTAAATTTCCTTGGAAAACAAGAAATGACATTATTAGGAGATATATTTCCACAAATAGTTCTACCATCTTTACCACTTAGAAAAAACTGAGAATTTTTTGAAAACTCATAAGCAGCACTGGGAAGTATTAAGCTTTCTATATATGCAAATTCTTTTGACAGTTTATGAAATAGTAGATAGGTTTTGTGTTTGTTTCTTTATTTTCTGTGTAGTGTGAGGCAAATCCAAAACCACTGAATACTTAAAAGATTATTTAAAAATATAGGTATAAAAAGAGTTGTGTAAATATTTTCAGAGTAATCCTGCAGCAGGCAGAAATGATCCAGCAGAGCAGACCAGGAAGGCCAGATTGTGGACTCTGCCTCAGGGGCAGAACACACACAGGGCACAGACACTGTAGCAGGTGCCAGGAGGAAACCTGGCCAAGCAGGTCATAAACAGTAATACAATTGCATGCAAAATTTTGCATCAAAACACTCTGACAATGGACACAGCATTATCCTAACTGTCGAGCAGAGACTAGCACTAAGGAATTCAGAAACAAATCATATTTGAAAGATCAGACAAGGAATCAGGAATTCAACATCAAGGAAATCTTCAGAAGTGGGAGGAAGGGAGCTAATCCAGCTGGGGTGTGTCAGGTGCTAGAGTGGAAATTACACATATATTGATACATTTAATCCCCAACAATCTGAATCTTCAACTGTCAATTTTATGAAAAAGGGTACTGTGGTACTGACAGGTTAATTATAGCTAGTACTACCTGGTATTCAAACCATGGTTTGCCTCCAATTCCTTTCCAGCTTCAACCTACTGCAAATAAAAATCACATTACGTTTAATTAGCATATGAATTCATAAATCATCCCCAGGCTAGGGAATTTGGGATGAATAAATATGAATTGTTTCAAATGACACCAGTTTTAAAATGTTTGGAAGTCTCACTGTTAGGCTGTCCTTATTAATTTATTTTCTTTATAACTACAAAGGTGATAGTAAACATTTGTCATAAGGCCACAGGGGGAAAAACAGAGTACTGCAAAGTGTCTAGGCTGTGTCTGAAGTCTACACAGTGCTTTTTGTCATTCAGGAATACATTGTTCCTATGTGACCCCAGTCCCAGTTGAAGTTGTTGACAGGTGTTATTTATCTATTGAAAAAGTATCCTTGGTATGGTGAACACTTCTACATGTTCGCCAAAACCCCTTTATATTCCACCTTCCCATACAGATGGAAAACCAGTCCCCTTGCAACTAAATGTGTACATGCAAGAAATTCAGGCCACATGAGTGAGTGACTTGCATCACTTCTGAGCTGAGGGTAGAAGGTGGGAGTGGATTGAGGGCTTGGTGGAGAAGGTTTGTCCAGGGCAGAACTTGAGAAAAAGAAAATAGAAAAACTGGTGTCCTAGGACACATTTCAAAAACGTAGTCATTAAAGAGAAAGCAAAGAAGGTGAATTTTCAGAGCAGAGATACATGAGTCTGAGTTGAAGAAGCAACAAGCATGCTTTAGTTTTAATTGCAGAGAGTTATTTTAGAGTTGTTAAAAAATCTTCTGCCTGCTTTAGGTTCTAGGCAGGTGATAATTATCACAAGTGTGTGTGCGCAAATGTGTACAATGGGTACAAAGAGCTTCAGGTCTAGAAATAAAATGAATGCAAAGTATCAAACCCAGCTGAGTTTAAGGAAATGCTCAGATTAAATACATCCTTTTTGAACTCTCCATCTATATTTGGGATCAATATAATATGAGAACAGTTACTTGCATGACAGTGGTAGGCTAATGTGATACATCAGGCTGATAAATTGGATTATTTAAAAGAATGATACTCATCTGTCGTCTTGGGAGATTTTCCTTTGATACCAAAATTCGGAAACATTTCGTAATTTTGTCTTAAGAAGTATGCATGAACATGGTCTCTCCATAATCGTCACTTATACCATAGAAAAAGAGATTACAGGGAAGAAAATAAGAAACTCAAGTCAAGGTTTTTGCTACACTTTTTACTTCCCAGTCCCCATCACTTCATCACATTATTCCTTTCTATTATGAATATCACAAGGTCATTCTCACTTGCACACTCACTGAAGCAGTAAATCAGTGACTAATTGTATTTCACATTCTTCATGTTAAGTGTGGCTTGTGATGATTTACATTATTTAGAACCATAAAAGTGAGATTAAACTATTGCTATAAATGATTACGGAAAAGGGCATAAAGAGAAATGGCAACATTTAATGAAAAGGGTAGCTTCTGCTTGGAGGCACTCTCCCTGACTGTGGCTCTCCTGGTGTTCCCAATGTTTCACCTCTCGAGTCAGAGCAATTACTGCAATTCTCTGCGGAACCAATATTTTGCCAAGTTTTATCATCTCAATATAGATGCATTTAAAAATGGTGCAATGTCATCATCATTGCCATAATGGAAGATAAGCCTTCAGGTAAAACATGGCATTATCCCACAAGATAAATATTTTATAACGCTTTCAGCTTGAAATTTGTCATGTGTACTTTGCAATGTCATCCTAAGTTTTGGGAAGGTGTGACAATTTTTTTTTTTTAAATTAGAAAATAATGTCTCATTTTATTTCTCCAAGAAAAATGTTTCAAAGTAACAAATTGATTGAATTGATAAAAATATGATTATCTTCAAATAAGATGATGCATTGTCCATTCTTTATAACTGTTATGACCATAGATAAATTAAGTCCCATTTTACATCTTTACCCTTTATATTGCCATAAAGTCAATCACACTTTTTTCTATAATTTATCATCCTATAAACTGCTACAGAGGAAAAGACAATGAAAACTGATAGTTAGAAAAGAAGTGTAAGTTACGTGGAGTTTCTTAGAATTCACATCTGTACTCTTTATCTGATAGCAATCACAAGAAACTGGGGTATATTGTCTTGGCCTGAAGGGCAGAAGGCAATATTTTGACCTTGCATCTAATAGTAAAAAAGATAAGATACAAAATGTAATAGGATTAAAAGAAATCACTTGTAAGCCTCCCCTCCCTATGCTTTAGGTTACCTGTCATGGAGCTGTTTACCTGAAGGACTGATGTGCCCTCTGGGAAAAAATCTCACTCCAACAGAAAACACCTGCAAGATACACGTTTCACAGATAGTGTGTCAGTATGGAAGGAGTACAGCAATCAATGTCTCCCTCTTAAATTGCTCTTCCTCTCAAGATAATCTGCAAATGTGAGAGAAGGAGTGACCGTGAATCTCAAGTCAGAAATGAGACGCAGTGTGCACTTGGCAGAACTTTTTTGAGGTCTATTTCCAGGAATGTAGCACAAAGATGAGATAAAGGACAAAGGCTGACTGGCCCGTGAGGGTCCTTTGGAAAGTCAAAACAGCACAGTAGTCTGGATGAAACAGAAACAGAACGTCATCAGGAGGACCCCAGAATCTCCTCATACACCATCTGGTCACCGCCTACCTCATCCCCCACAGTGTCCCTTAATATCTAACGTGTGGCTGTTCATCCATATGATTCACCTTTAAATCTAGTATAGTAATGTCATATGTAGAGTTATTTAAGAAAGACAAGGCATTTTTCAAAGGAAAAGCTAAGAAATGGCTTACACTTTGCCTATTTCTTGTTTCAGAATAGGTAATTAGACTTTCACCTTTCAAAACTGATTTAAATTCTGAAAAAATAAGTCTGGGCACTTGAAAGCAAATAAAAGTAAGCAATTAAAAGAAATTCTTAGAAATTTCTCTTTTGAATCATCTCTACTTGGGTTTATGAACTCTATGGCTTCAAAGGAGATGGGTAGAATTAAAAAAATAAGGCATGCATACAGAATAATGGGGAAGGCCAGAAAAGGGAGATGGAGAAAATGAAAGAAAATAATATTAGAGCCAAATTACTTCTCTTTATTTTTTAACTGAATGTGTATTAAGTGACTTAAAATTATCTCAATTTGTTAATGCTCCTTTGAGATTTAAAAATAAAACAAAACATATTTTGCATTGTTTTTCAATTTTATTTTATGTCCTCTCATTGGAATCTCCAGCCTTTATACTACTCTGCAAAAGTATTCTCATAAGTATAAAAAACTGAATAAAATCCACAAACATCATGATAAACATAAAATCTACAATGGGAAGTCTCTTTCTTCATACAAGCTTTGAAGCAAGTATTTCAGAAAATAAATTAGAGGAAAAAACTTTGCAGTTTCATTATAGAGGAACAGCCAGAATAAAAGGAGTCATCAAATTAAAATTACTTCATCTTCCTAACAACAAATCTAATAACCTACTCGTATATGTTTCAATAAAATTTACCCTCCCCCCTTTCACACTATATCGTGTGGGGAATCAGTCCATTTGCATCCAGGGATTTTGCTGTTGGAGTTATTCTCTCCCATCTGTACCTGCAAATTGTGCCCATCATTCTTTATGATTGCACTTCAGTTTACATACACACCCTGCAATATTACTCAACTAAAAACAGAACCAAAGCAACAAGTAAACCACAGTTTTCCTCTGATGCCACCTTCTCTGTCCCCATCACTCTTGTCGTTGTAGCAAACTCCACAAAATGTGGCTGTACTTGCCATTTCCTTGTCCTTATCTTACATTCTGTCCTCAACACATGACTCTCCACAGCTCTTTTATTTATTTATTTATTTTTGTAGAGACAGAGTCTCACTTTATCAGTAGAGTGCTATGGCGTCACACAGCTCACAGCAACCTCCAACTCCTGGGCTCAGGCAATTCTCCTGCCTCAGTCTCCCAAGTAGCTGGGCCTACAAGTGCCTGCCACAATGCCTGACTACCTTTTTGTTGCAGTTTGGCAAAGGCTGGGTTTGAACCTGCCAGCCTCGGTATATAGGGCGTGTGCTCCACCCACTGAGCAACAGGTGCTACCCTCTCCACAGCTCTTTTGAAAGACAATCATTAATGAACTTCATCTTGCCACACAGGCTCAATCTTTTCCAAGTCCTACCTTTCTCTCCAAGCAGCACTGGACAACACTGATCATCCTTTCCTTGAATTACTGCCCTGTATTCTCAGCTATCACACACTCCAGGTTTTCCTTCTGCACCAGTGTCATAGCTCCTTGACCTAGCTCTGGCTGCTGTAACAAAATACCATGTATCTCTCACAATTCTGGAGGCTAAGGAGCACGGTGAGGTAGAAGATTTGGGGTTCAGTGAGGGCCTGATTTCTGGCTTACAGGGGCTACCTTCTCACTGTGCTTTCACTTGGTGGACAGTAAGCTCCAATCAGTTCCTCTTCTTATGAAAACACTAATCCCACGACAGGGACCCCAGACTCATGACCTCATCTAAATCTAATTATTAGCCAGGCATAAATATTAGCCAGGTGGTATGTGTTTATTGTCCCAGATATGTGGGAGACTGACACAGGTGGGTAAGTTGAGCCACGAGTTCAAAGATGCATTGAGCTGTGATTGTGCCACTGAACTCCAGTTGGGGAGACAGGGCAAGGCTCTTTCTCTTAAAAAATAAAATAAAAATAAGGGCGGGTGTGGTGGCTCACACCTGTAATCTCAGCACTTGGGAGGCCAAGGTGGGTGGATCACCTGAACTCACAGATTCTAGACCAGCCTGATCTGCCTCTAAAAATAGCTGGGCATTGTGGTGGGTGCCTATAGTCCCAACTACTTGGGAGGCTGAGGCAAGAGAATCATTTGAGCCCAAAGTGTGAGGTTGCTATGAGCTATGATACAATGGAACTCTACTAAGGGTGACAAAGTGAGACTCTGTCTCAAAAAAATAAAAAATAAAAGTAAATAAATAAAACAAAATAAATAAATAAATCAAATTACCTCTAAAGTCTCTAATACCAAATATAATCCCTTACCTTCTTGATGTTCTTAGAATATACTAAGCTTGTACCAGCTCCCAGATATTTACAAAAGTCCTGTCTCCCTTTCCCATAATTTTCACAAGTCCTTCTCTCTCCTGTTTGGTTGAAATGGCACCTGCTCAGAGAGCCTTTCTCTGACCATTCTCTAACACATGCACCATACACCTATCACTGTTTGTCATTATATTAGAACCCATTTGTTTGTGTTTTCCCATCTTTCTCCTCAAGTAGCAGGTAATTTCCTTAAGAGCAGAGGCATTTTTTTTTATACCACAGCACTCCTATATTCTAGAATAATGTCTGTCGATATTTGCTGACTGAGTTAGTATGAGAACTCATTGCCTCATATCACAGAGATTCCTCACATAATATTAGAGGTCCTGAAACAACTATTAATCATTAGTATTAAATTGTGTCTCACCATAAACATTGCTATAGTTTAAATGTGTGTCCCTCAAAGTTTATATGTTAAAAAGTTAACCCTCAATGCAACAGTGTTGAGAGGTGGAACATTTAAGAGATGACTGGGTAATGAGATTTCTGGTTTCCCAAATAGGCTAATTCCATAATCAAAGAAGTGGGTTATTTATCTCAGGACTGGTTTCCTAATAAAAGGATTAGCTCAGCTTCCTTGCAATTTCTCTTTCTCCTGTGCTCTCTTGCCCTGCCACCTTCTGCCATGAGATAACACAGCACAAAAGCCCTGGTCAGATGCTGAAAATATGCTCTTGGACTTTCCAGCCTCCAGAACTACCAAAAATAAATCCCTGTCCTTTGTAAATTACCAAGTCCATATGCTGTTATAGCGACAGGAAACAGACTAAGACAAATATCTATACCGCTAAGTTCACAGGAAGAAGAGAAACAACCTTTCAAGGACCCATGTGTCTTGCTTTGTCCCTTACAAATTTTAGACTTGTGAAAATTTAAAGAGATCCCAAACGTATTACCCATTTGTCTCCACTAGGATTTTTTGAGTTATCAAGTTAATATTTCTTAAACTTGATGCATACAAAAAAATTCTTGAAAAATAAATGGAGCATTTTGAAATAACATTTGAAGACTTTCCCTTCTGGCATGTCTGGATAATTCTCAGAGTGCAAGTTGCCTGAGAATCCTACTATTTCATCACACAGTGCACATTCTATCTCCCACTGGGCCTCACTTTAGTGAGCTCTTTCTGATTAGAAGTTTCCTTTCATTCTGGTAAGATGAATGTTTAAGGATACATCAAAGTATACTTGATCAGCTAAAGATATTTTTTACTAAAATAGTTAATGCAACACCTCTATCTTAATGAGCAAGACAAGATTTCAAAATAAGCATGCTGTTTTAAAATCATTCACTTCACTGCTAATTTTCTGAGGATGAACCAAGGTCATCTTTACTTTGGATGACAAAGGTTTAGATTTCCTTAATATAAGTAAAATAAATCTGGACAATGCTCAGTTAATTCCAAGGGCAGTTCAGCCATTTCCCTAAGGTCCTCCAAGGAAAAATAATATATTGTGGAACATTGCTTAAGGGTGTTACCATAGTACAGAATAACTACAAATCATAATTCTTTATAACTGATAGGTGTCATTTTTGGTGTTAGGTGTTTCAGTTATTGATCTGTTCAATTAAAAACCTACTAAACACCAAACATATGTCATGCCTAATACTGGGCATCAAGGACACCCAAAACGAACTAGATATGGTCCTTGCTCTTGAAAAACTCAGAGGCTGCACAGGGAAATAACCTTGCAACAATTCTCCATAATCTAACCTAATATCAACCATGATGAGAATAACAATAATAATAATTCATATGTTTTTCTGTTTTGTTTTTTTTTTTCTAGAATGTATAGATGCAGTACATGAGTAAGAATTCTCAGACTAAGTACCAAGGAAGAATCAGAAAACACTTTACACATAAAGTGACATTTTTGTTGTTTAATGTTTCTTTGTAAAATTACTGGCTCAAAAAATAATTTTGAGTTGCCATCTGGGATATATGAGAATTTTGGGGTTGCTGAAGCAATAGCTATTAGAAAAGGTATGGTTAACTAAATTGGGTATAAAATGTAAAAGATAAATTGTGACCATGGAAGTGTTTGATTTTTATAATGAAAGAAATGATGAACCAACAGAAATCTTTTAGATAGAAAAACATGTAATTAGACATTTTTTAGAAGGCAAATCTGATGACAGTAAGAATATTATATAAAGAGATCAAAAGAACACTTACCCAGCCTGTTTTAGTTAAAAGATATTAAGAACTTGAACCAAAAGCTACAACGGATCAATCAAAATAAATGATGATGTTTGGGAGATATTTCTGATATATTTAATGGATTTCTGTTGTGTTTGAAAGGGAAGTTTTGAGAGAAAAAGTTAACAAAGATTATAAGATTCGGGGCTTGGAAATATGGATAAATAATGTACTTAATTAAAGGGCTAGAATGTTCACTTGGGTAAATATCTTTGAGAAGGAGGATAATTAGTTACTTGGGGGATATCCTGGGCTTGAAGTACTGTGGGACCCCCAGGTTTCCATCTCCTGTCATTGCATATACTTCTATTAAAAATGCTACATAATATAGCAAAAGAGTAGAAAGATCGCAGCTAATGTAATACAATTACACTTCTAATAGTTTAAAGTAGTTCTACCCATAAAGAACTTTGAATTTAAACATTGAATAAGTGATAATCATTGTTATTATTCAGACCAACTTTGAGGAACTCAAACTTCTAGGTCAGCATGACATTTCTTAAAACTTATTTGAACTCCTTGGCTGTTTAAATCCTCTTTGATTCAAGAATTTCATATCATTGGCTTTATCTTATGAAGCCACACAGCTTGGTTATTAAAAGTGTTGCCTCTCAATTCAGACAAAATTCGAGTTTTAATCTTAACTTGACCAATACCTATGTAATCTTTGGAAAATTTCATAATGGACATAATTAGAACTATCCTATGTAACTTTTAGAAATAAATTAGCTGATTAAAGTAACTTTAAATAATGAACTTTACTTAAAGAACAATGCCCAATACACAGTTAAGTCCTAAGTGAATATTTATTCATATTGTAACAGCTAGTTCTAAGAAAATAAAATTAATGTTATTTTTCTTTCTTCTAACTCTACTTTTGTCTATCTTTTAAATATTTCTTTGTTGGGAGATGTAATGGAGACCTTAACTAATTTGAAAATTACATATTAAGAAATGTCTAGTCAGGTAGATATAAACTCTGAAAGAAGACAGAGCTGCAAATATTTCTGGTAAACTAGACTAATCTAGTATCTTCTCCATAAATTTTTTTGGGGTGAATGGCTGCCTTGTACTTCTTATGCCTCTGATGAGCCTGTTAATCCAGGATCAAGCCTTGGCCTTGGAGGTAAGGCCATGACCCAATTCAGAATCTCTTTTCCAGTACAGGTAGACATGGACATGGTTCGCTATTGTTTGCTGCTTTGTCCTAAAGAGATGCTCTCAAAGTTTCTGTTGCTGACATGTTAAAGCTGCCCTGATATCTGCCAGTCTTAAGACCTCATCCAAAAAACTGATTTTGATGTTCTGAGCTATACGATTTTTAACATAAATCCCTTTTTGTCCTCCTTTATCCTCTTTTATTATTTAATTTAGTTGAAATTGGAATTTGTTGTTGATTAATAACCTAAGTCTTATAGAAATCAGTATCACAGGGAGCCAGAGAAAAAGACCCTGAGGAAACAGGGACTATTTAGAATTAGTTACCAACTTATCAAGCTCAGATTGAGTGAATGAAATTGAAGTTTTCATGTGTATTTCTGGGTAGACAGAATTAGACCATTCTTCCGTGTTAATATCTAAGTTAATGAAGTTATTCTAGGTGGCTATCTAACTTGACAACCTTTTGGGAGAGTGAGAAATTGCTAAGGTAGAAAATGAGAAATTCTTTTACCAAAAAAACCAAGGTTGCTTGTAAAGCGGTATATATTTAAATATATATATATATATAAAAAGAAAACAAACTAACATTTGGATCACTTAGAAACTATAAAGACCACAATGAAAGAATGTCTCACTGCTTGCAACTGCTGTGGAGACTGACTGTAGGAATTGCTGGATTCAATAGATAGTTGGCATCTAGGTGAAAACATAAAGACTGATTATACTGTTTAGGAATACTAAGAACATTTGGAGAATCCCAAATTCCCAAGCCCCTTTGAAATTACCTGCATTGTGCCTTTCTTGTCTTATTTTATTTATTTATTTGTTTTTCATACAGGGTATCCTTCTGTCCCTCAGGTTGGAGTGCAGCGGCCTTGACGTGGCTCATTTTAAGCTGGAACTCCTGGGATCAAATGATTCTCCTGCCTTAGCCTTCCCAGTAGCTGGGACTATAAACATTTACCACCATGCCTGGCTATTTTTTCTTTAATTTTTGAGGAGACAGGGTCACACTATGGTGCCCAGGCTGGTCTTGAACCCAGCACCTTCCAAAGTGCTGGGATTGTAGACAGGAGCTAGCACATCAGGTTTGCATTGTGCTTTATCTGACTGAAGAGAACATGGTTCTCCTATGGAAAAAAAAAATAAACTGGACTTTCAAGCAATTCGATGCCCAAAATTTTACCAGGCTTATCAATAATTTCTATCAACGTGAATGGCTTAAATTGTCCTCTAAAGAGGCACAGATTGGCTGATTGGATACAGAAACTCAGACCAGACATCTGTTGTATACAGGAATCTCACCTT